>JAMQCK010000061.1:0-111177 GCA_024196135.1 Pleurotus ostreatus/Saccharomyces cerevisiae fusant | reverse complement strand
CCAAAACCGGTACATGCGAAGCTAATTGAGCACCGAGCATCTTCATACTACGAATTTGTTTTGGTAAGTTACGAGAATCGTTGGTGGCTTCTGCACTCACAAGCGCGGGCAGCCCTTCAGTCACCCTCTCTTCACGTCGTTTCACGACGGCGGGCGGTGTTGGACGGTCGTCGGGGCCCGTCTGCCAAGTCTCGCCTCGACAAGTGCGAGAACAAGCGGTCCAAGAAGGGTCGCGCTGGTCAGCTCGCCGTGCGCCACTGCGAAAAGATCCTGGATCTCGTCAGTCTTACTACGAGAATGCTTTGAAGATCCAAAAGTGAATCAGCATGTTCATAACGGAATTATTAACGAGCGAATACACTCTAATGGGCCGATTGGAAAATGCCAGGCCGAGGAAACAACCTGGATAGCGTCCTAGCATGGCCACTTGGCGCAATGGTAGCGCGTTGGGCTTCGATCGCTCAACGGATACCCAAAGGCTGCAGGTTCGAGCCCTGCAGTGGTCATGTAGATGTCACCACACGACTTTTTGCAATTGTTGACTTGGTAGCAAGCTTTCCTCCAGGGAGGCTTGTCGAACTGCGCTACGAGTTGGCCTGTCAGGTGTCCATGATCATAACGCGATGGCGTCCCGGAACATTTGATATGCAGCTGCAGAATGAGGTGCTAGTAAGGCCTGAACTTCCTCGAAGCCTTGAGCTTCTCGATCTTTTCCTTGTCCTCTTCCCACTTCCTCTTCAGCTCGATTAGCTCTGCGAAGAAGGTCAGCTTTATTCCAGAAAAGCAGCCACAACAAGCACGTACCCTTCCGCTGCCGCTCCGCCTTCTCGAATGCATAGAAGCCCGCCTTGTCCTTCGACGCCTTTTTCTTGCGCCCCGGATTTGAGCGCGCCTCGCCCGTCTGCTGGAACCGCTTGCTCGCGACACCGACGCCGCCCCCGAGTGTCTGCCCGTACGCGCCGCCGCGCGTAACCAGAGTGAAGCCGTCCTCGTCGACGATGGCCTCGCCCTTGCGGTACTTGCTCCTCCGCTTCGCGCGCGCCTGCTCGAACTCGTAGAGGTCCATGTAGGTGTCCGCGTGTGCGCGGACAACGTCGAGAGGGGGGCGGACGGCGTCGTAGAGAGTAGTGTAGTGCGCGAGGCCGATGGGAGCATCAGGATCGGTGGGCCAGGGGCGGGGGGATGTGGGAGGTGTAAGGGCGCGTTCAAGGGAGGAGGCATCGAGGAAGACGACGTGCGCGGAGCGGCCTGTGTGGCCGAGCTTGCGCAGTGGAGGTTCGGGGAGGGGGACGACAGTCGGAGGCTGTGGCTTCTTGTCCTTTCTCCTCCGCTTCCTCGGGCGCTCGTCCGCGTTCTGATCCTCGCCCGCCTCCTGCCCTTCCTCCTCCCCCTCGCTCATACTCTCATCCTCGCTATCACTGCTAACCGACGCCTCCTCCTGCGCCAGGTCGAAGTCGAGCACGATCTTCTCCACCGTCCCGCTGGGCTTGAAGAACGTGATGAGTTCGCGATCGGTGGCGTCTGGGGGGATGTTCGCGAGGAAGAGCGTGCGGCCGGCTGGGAGCGCATCGTCTTGCTGCTTTTTGGGTGGTTGGTGCGCGCGGGCGTAGATGTATTGTGTCGCGGACTTGGAGTAGGAGACGGGGAGCACGGTGAAGCCCGCGACGTGCGTAGGCGCCGACATCGTGGCGGGAGGAAAAGAGATGATCGACTCGGGCCGGACGTCCGCGGACTTGTCTTCAACGAATCCAGAGTCCGTTCAAGGTTCTCTTCATCGACAATCTCGAGCATTTGCCTTGTTGCAGATCCAATGGTACATTCCGCATTTTGAGACGGAGATAGCCAGGTAGCGAATAGCGTATAAATATGTACGATGTAGAGTATAGCTGAGTTGAGGTTGCGAGGGGTTATGCCTTCAGATCCACGGGCTTCGGCGAGGCGAGCTGAGGCTGGGGCGCTACTATTGTCGGTTCTGAAGGTGATGGTGGTGATGCGGGACTTGTCGGCCCAGACGATGATGGTGAAGGGGTAAGGTTGAGAAGTGCAGGTGCAGAGGCGGATAGATCCTCGACGACGGGGCTGGCTTTCACAGGATGTGCGTGCCCGTTCGTGAGGACTGGCGACGCTTCCCGCTTCATCTCAGACGGGACGACGACCAGGCTCTCCGCTAGTCGTCCCCTGCCCCTACCCGCCGCCACACTTCGCACGATCCGCGGACCGACGAACGGCCTGGCGGGCACCAGCTCCTCCTTCGCCTTCACCTCCTTGACCTGCACGAACCCATCCGCCTCGCGGTCCGCCGACACATCCGCGTGCCCGTTAGGCACCAATTCGCCTTTCTCGGCCTCCGATTCCACCACCTTCGGCTTCAGCGTCTCCTCGGAGTAGTTTCTCCCGCCTGCTCCTGCCGAGTACGGTGGTCGTGGCAACACCACCCGCTCGTAGTAGAGCATGAACACCGACCGTTGTTCCATGAGCACATCCTCTATCCCGCACGGCGTCACCGCATCATCCGATATCCTCAACCATCCTCTGCCCGTCCGCGGGGCAACAGGCGGTACGCCCTCCCACTCGTAGTCGCTCGCATCGCGCGACGCCTCGCCTGTCGACGCAACAGCGAGACTGCGCACTTGAGGGGGCCCATGACCGAGCGGTATGCGTCGGTAGCAGACGAAGTGACCGAACGAATGTGCGCCATAGTGGCACACAGCTGCTGCGAGGCGGTAGAGCGTGCGTGCAGAGGCATACGAGGCGGGCGTGGGTGTTGCGCCGCGGGACGGTCCTGTTGATGCGGGGGTGGACATTTGTTCGGTGGGAGAGAGGGAAAGGGAGCCGGAGGTGGTGAAGGGGGTGAGGTCGAGCATTTCGGGGAAGGCAATGCGCATGGGGTTTTTGGCAGCGCCGCCGTAGCCGAAGTGCATGGAGCGGTTCATGTGGAGGACAAGGACGGGTGGTGGCTGGGTGCGAACGTCATGAGAAGTCAGTGAATGCAGTGTCAAGGACATACCCGCGCCACCATAGCCTGCTTCGTCGATGCATGGCTGATGGCTCTGTCGAGCTTGACATCGGGCAAGTCGTCCTCGATCCTGCCCTCCTCCAGGGCAGTCCTGACGAGCGCCTCCTGCCTTTGTGCCTCCTTTAACCGCTTCTTCTTGGGCTTTTCGCTAGCTTTCAACTCTTCCAGTTCGCGCTGTAATCTTGCGTGCGTCGCCCTCAACGAGCACTTCCGGCATACACAATCCCGAAGAACCTCGAGGCGCGTGTAGTCTTCGAGTAGTACTTCGAGGAAGCATCCCTACAAAGGTCAGATATAATTCAATGGAGCGATGCATGCGACCTACATCAGAGCGCATAGGCAACGCAAGCTGCCAACTATCGAAACCGAAGTGCATGACCGCCTCCGTGTAGCCGCAGACGACACAACTACGTCGATTCGCCGTCAGCCCGTCGAACACGCTCTTGCCGATCTCTTTCGCGAGTTCTGGCGGCAGGACCGGCGCGAGACCACCGAGCCCGCGATCCCGGTAGCGCTCCTTGTCGACGGCTTGGATCTCGTCCTTGACGCACTCGGAGACGATCTGGAACAGCTCCTGCGCGTCTTGGTGTTCGCGGGAGTTGAGCAGGGAGTTGGGCCGCCCGGCGGTGGCTTTGCCAAGGACCTGAATGATATTCATGGGCTTCAGGGTCGTGTAGCGTTTGTGGGGGGTGTTGAGTTCTGCGGCTGAGGTCAGACAGGTGGGGGAGGGATGAGTTGTAAGGCCACGCACGGCTTAGCAAGTCCCGTAATGCATCCACTACGGGCGTTGCGACATCAAGGGCCTCTGCCTTGGCAGCAATGAGGTCGAGGTGGGGGCGGAGGTATGAGAGGGAGGCGAGCGCCTATGCAGCGTAAGCAGGGTTCGAATTGGCGCGCGGGTGGGCGATCGCACCTGCAGCGTCGAGTTCATATAGCAGTACGTCCCAGAAATGTTCACCAGACCAGGGTAGTACCCTTCTAGCGCTGAGTCCGTGTCTGCACCCATTCAGCTTCTCACTCAGCCATTCCATTCCACCACGCACCCGTCCCGCTCGTCCCCGTCTCACTCGCCGTGGACCCCCTCCTCACCCCCCTCCCCTTGCGCCTTCTCCGCACCCCCCGCTCGCCGGTGCCCGAGGCCGACCCCAACCCCCAGTTCCACGGCATCAGGCCCTCGAAGACCATGGCGATATAGTTCGATAGCGCGCGCCACGGAAACGCGAGAAAGAGGAGGGGAAAGCCGACGACGACGACGAGCGGGAAGAGCTGCTGGAAGGCGTCCGTCCTGGCGAGGGCTAGCAACCAGGCGCGGGTGTCGGCCGACAGAAAGCTCATAAAGCGCAGGGCATTTATTGGGGGAGCCAAGATGCGCGCGCCGCGCCGCGCCGGGCGCCTCGTGTTTGCTGAAGTTTGTGGCGACAGATTATTACGGTGGCGGGCTCATGTCGGGGGGCAGATGACCAGAGAAGCGGAGGGGTCTCTCGATGAAGAAATTTATGGTCGCCATTGAGTGCATCTCAGAAGCTTGGGAAGCCACTGCATGATACACACGCCGGAGGAAGTACGTTGCCACAAATATATTCGATCATAAAGTAAGTCCGTTCACAAACTTGCTACCCAGAAATTACACAGGGCCTTTTCCCGATATTTCCCACTACGTTACAGCACCAGGACTAATGTGCATCCCCTCGTGCAGCTTGCGAGCCGCTTACGTGCTCCAGATCTGGTTCGTGTTGTTGTCCGTGCACGTCCACACCTGAAGGGCATTTCCGGGGGTCTTGTCGCCGCTCGGGAGATCGACGCAGAGACCTGCATAGAATTAGATCGGGACCGTCGAACCTACGTGCGCTGCCGCGTACCTTGGTTCTCCACCGCGATACGCAAGTCATTGGTGTAGTAGAACGTCTGGGTGACCTGGTTGGGAATGCAGGCCTCAAGGTAGAGGCGGGCACCATCGGAGACTGGGATGAGAGGTAGGTGAGCAAGAAGCTAATGACCTAGAAGCGGAAGTTACGCACGTCCTCCGGCAGTGACGCAGGAGTTCGCGCCGGTGTACTTGACGGTGGTCTCGCCGTTGTTTATGACCCAAGTCTGGGGGCTAGCGCCGTCGCATGCATCGCTGAGAGAAAGAGGATTGTCAGCGCAGGACATATGTGGAGGAGGAAAATCAACTCACATGGTGATGCGCGCGCCAGGCTCGCCAGCGACAACACTGGTCGCCGCCGAGAGGCAGCGAGTCAGGTCGCCATTGGGGTGAAGGGTAGTCCCCGCGGGAGTCTGACGAGCTACGAAGCCGTCGAGGGGCGCTGCAAAGGCGGGAGCCAGTGCGACAGCGAGGACGGCGAGGTAGGAGAACATGGCGATCGTCGGAAGTGAGGTCGAAGAAGTAGAAGGCGCTTGAGTTGACACTGAGCTCCTGGAGAATTAGTGGAGAATGCCTTGGGCTTTTATACCTTTCTGGACAGGCACAGGGCTACGATCTTGCGCGGAGAACACCCTTGAATCCATTGTAAGCGGCCGACCTCATCGAATAACTGTATACAGGCGGTGAAGTTCGACCGTTATGGCTCTGCGGTGACTGTTCATGTTCGCGGTATATTGACGAGGGCGATCGGTCAGGTGAATGGTCTGTTGAATGTAGTACGTGTACCTTGGCGTTTCCGGGGCCGCGGCAAGAGCTGAAGCGCTCGATGAAGATGGACGGCCAGGGTCACCGTCAGTCATTAGCGGGCTGAATTCGCTTTATGCACGGCACATGTGCAGGGTGTGAACATACAGCGGGCTAGACAATGTTGGCCATGTATTGTGGCCACAAAAATGGGGTCGTACAGCGCTTTGTGTGTCGGGAGTATGAGGCAAGCATAGGGACGGCAACTTGCGATGAGCGCGGAGAATGGCTGGTCGAGTTGTCGAGGCTGTTCAGACATGCAGAGGCTGGCTATATTTGTAGGTAAGAGTCCGACTTTGCATAGGAGTGGGCTTGCCACTTCGAGGGATGCGATCCAGGATATGACTTGACACGCAGACGTCGGAACTGAAGCAACTATGTAAGTTTGGGCAATTGCAGTTGGATCGAAAATAAAGGTCTTGAGCGAGAGGCCAGCGTAGCAGGAGAAAAGGATGGTCTTGCGAAAGAATAAAGCAAGATCGATTGGGGAGTTGCCCTTGAGTGGTCGCTTAGCGCTTATCATTCGTTTGGACGGTCACAGCGCGCGTGCTTGAGGGGTGACCGGAATCCGTAGGGCTCGTTGATACATGTCCAAGAAGACGCACCCTCTTTCAGTACCTGGATGCACCCCGATTCCATCTCTAGACGGAAGAGGTCGATGGATGCACGTACGCAACCGGAACAACAGCACAAGCTCCTTGGGAGGCTCGGCGTACGCCGAAACTCACGTGGGTGACTGCTGTGACGACGCGTAACGCAGCTTCCTGACTCCCGGGCCTCACTTCATCGTGCTCGTGCATGCTCAGGATACACTCATGAGTACTCATGCATAAGCATACCTTTACTCCCCCGAAAATTACTTTATCCAGTACCTCAAAACCTCACTATCTGCTTTCTTGCTCACGGTACAATTTGCCAAAAATGACCTTGTAGAGACGAAGCGGAGATGACAATCTCACAAGTCTTAAGTTTTCCCGCTTTTGCGCTCATGAGCTCTTTATACGAGCCAGCGAGCGTCAGAGCGAGCCCAACACGGCTTGAAAGACTTTGAAGCATGAACCGTGACACGGTCCTTGGTCACACTACGGTCACGGTTTCCTGAGGCCCATGCTCAACGGGCGCCTCTTTCTTTCCGCCATCAGCGACGACGACGACGACGACGACAATGTCCGGCACCGCGACCCCAGACACAGACTTTGGCAAGGTCCCCAGCAGGACTGCCGACCTCAACGAGACATGGGACTTTCTCAATCGCGGTGTCGAGCACATCATGCTCCACCTCGAAAAGGGCCTCTCCTTCTCGCACTACACGAACCTCTACACGACTGTGTACAACTACTGCACGTCCACGAAGATGCAGGGGAAGCTCGAGGGCAACAGATGTGCGTGATGCGCTCTGGGGAATATAAGCGCCTTACTGATCCTCATTCAGCGGGCGCTAACCTCGTGGGCGCGGATTTGTACCAGAAGCTGACCGTGTATCTGCAAGAACACTTCAAGCCGATGCTCTTGGTGCGTGCTCACAAGCGATCGCTACTTGCCACTCACCCACGCCAGAAATTCGACACCTTGCAAGACGAGGAGCTCCTACGATACTACGCGCAAGAGTGGGATCGATACACGACCGGCGCAAACTACCTCAACCGCCTCTTCACCTACCTCAACCGCTACTGGGTCAAGCGCGAACGCGACGAGGGCAAGAAGACGGTCTATCAGGTCTACACGGTGCGCAATGACCAGTGGCACGCGACCGACGCCTCATTGCTGACACGATCCGATCCGCCAGCTTGCCCTTGCTCAGTGGAAGTCCGGCGTCTTCCTGCACATTCAAGGGCAGGACTCCAAGCTCGCCGGCGCGCTCCTGCGCATGATCGAGCGCCAGCGGAACGGCGACGTCGTCGATCAGGGCTTGATCAAGAAGGTCGTCGACTCGTTCGTCTCCCTCGGGCTCGACAACTCCGATCCGAACAAGGAATGCCTCGACGTGTACAAGGAGCACTTCGAGACGCCCTTCCTCGACGCGACGGACAAGTACTACCGGCAAGAGTCCGAGGCGTTCCTCGCGCAGAACTCGGTGTCGGACTACCTGAAGAAGGCGGAGGACCGGCTAAAGGAGGAAGAGGACCGCGTCGAGCGGTACCTTCACACCAAAACGCGCAAGGACCTCATCAGCCGCTGCGAGAATGTCCTGATTCGCGAGCACCTCGAACTCATGCAGGACAGCTTCCAGCGGTTGCTCGACTACGACCAGGACGAGGACTTGCAGCGGATGTACGCGCTCCTTGCTCGTATACCGGACGGCCTCGAGCCGCTTCGCAAGCGCTTTGAGAGCCACGTCAAGCAGGCCGGTCTCGCCGCTGTGTCCAAGCTTGGAACCAGCGTTGACACGCTCGATCCGAAGGCGTACGTCGACGCGCTGCTCGAGGTACATCGCAAGAACTCGGAGACGGTCCAACGAAGCTTCAAGGGAGAGGCCGGATTTGCTGCAAGCTTGGACAAGGCATGCAGAGAGTTCGTCAACCGAAACGCTGCCACCGGCACTTCGTCGACCAAGTCGCCTGAACTTATCGCTAAGCACGCCGATATGTTGTTGCGGAAAAACAACAAGATGGCGGAGGAGGACGATCTCGAGGGCGCCTTGAACCGCGTGGTACGTGCCCTTTGCCACATATTCCGATGAGTCTAACGGCTCCGCAGATGATCCTGTTTAAGTACCTCGAGGATAAGGACGTGTTCCAGACCTTCTACACTACGAAGCTGTCGAAGCGTCTCATCCACGGCGTCTCCGCGTCCGACGAGGCCGAGGCGAGCATGATCTCCAAGCTCAAGGAGGCCTGCGGCTTCGAGTACACGAACAAGCTGCAGCGCATGTTCACGGACATGTCCCTCTCTAAGGACCTCACGGACAACTTCAAGGAGCGTATGCAGCAGAACCACGACGACATGGACATCAACTTCAGCATCATGGTCCTCGGCACGAACTTCTGGCCGCTCAACCCGCCGACGCACGACTTCACGATCCCCGCGGAGATCGCGCCTACGTACGACCGCTTCCAGAAGTACTACCAGTCGAAGCACTCCGGAAGGAAGCTCACCTGGCTGTGGAACTACTCGAAGAACGAGCTGCGGACGAACTATTTGAACCAGAAGTACATGCTCATGACGAGCTCGTACCAGATGGCGGTGCTCATGCAGTACAACAAGAATGACACGCTGTCGCTGGAGGAGCTGGTCGCGGCGACGGCGATCTCGAAGGAGATCCTGACGCAGGTGCTCGCGGTGCTGGTGAAGGCGAAGATTCTGATCAACGACGAGGCGGAGCAGTACGATTTGAACCCGAGTGAGTTGGCCAGTCGTGAGAAGGGTTGGTAATTGCTGACTTGGTGGTAGACTTCAAGTCGAAGAAGATTCGTGTCAACCTGAACCAGCCGATCAAGGCTGAGGTCAAGCAGGAGTCGAACGAGGTCTTGAAGGCTGTCGACGAGGACAGGAAATACGTGATTCAGGCCACGATCGTCCGGTACGTCGTCTGGTCCTCACAAGTTCCTTCCGTCTGTTCATCGCTTCGCTCTACAGTATCATGAAGGCGCGCAAGACGATGAAGAACCAGGCCCTCATCCAGGAGGTCATCTCGCAGATCTCGCAGCGCTTTGCACCGAAGATCCCGGACATCAAGAAGGTAAATGAGTTCTTTCTCGTCCCTTCCACGAAGTTGCTCATTGAGGTATACAGGCAATCGAGACCCTCCTCGAGAAGGAGTACATTGAGCGTGTCGACGGCCAGAAGGACACCTTCGCCTACGTCGCCTAAGCGTCTTCGCCGACGTCGTTCAAGCGTCCCCTATCGACATCGTCGCCGCCGTTGCTCAATCACTGTTCGTCCTCGCGAACGAACGAACCGCCCTCCATACATCTATTCTTGTGCAAGTAAATACTTAGGCATGTATTCTAGTCGTTGTCTCGCACTTTCCTGCTTGTCGCATTTATCGTAGTAGCCCCACTGTTTATCATAGAACTCCCGCTTTTCACAGTTGTTTGTGGGCGTGTTGTGCGAGTGATTTCCGCGTCGAGGAAAGGTAATCGTCTGAGGTTTTGCCTTCCCTTGATCTATGCCTGGCTCTGCAGGTACGCGCGCAGCTTCTCGAGGGCGCGGTATCGATGCGAGATCTTGTTCTTTTCCTCCTTGGGCATCTCGGCGTATCTAAGCGCAGTTCAGCTTCGACGTGCAGATTGCATACAGGGAGGCCACTCACGTCATATCATAACCGTCCGGCTCGAAGCAGCAGTCCCAGCCGAAGTTCTGAGGCCCGCGCGCCTGAACGACCTTGCCGTCAGTCCGGCCTTCGAAGAGGATGGGTTCGGAGCCTAGGAACGGGATGTTCAACCTCCTGTATACCTGACATTGCCGTTGTGACGAGACGTACCTGGACCAGCACTGTACGCGAACGTGCAGAGCGCCCACGCAGCTTTCGTCGGAAAGCCCTCGAGCATGGTATTCAACCCTGCAGGACCCAGCGCGGCGAGGAAGTGCTTGATGTAGGGCCCTGGCAGGCCGTTCATGGCCTCGAAGCAGAGCGCGGTGTCCTCGGTGATACAAGGGCCGTTGAGCTTGGGGAAGTAGGATAAGTAGTGAATTATGAGAGGGTGTAGAAAGAGACTTACCGCCTCGGCTGCGCGCTTGCATTTGTCAATAGCGACCTCTTGGGTGGTTCCCTGCAGCTCGGGAACTAAATTGAGTCAGGAAAGTATGATGAGACTACAAGGGGGGAGTTGAAGTAGTTGAAAGTTGCAGTGTGACTTACTGTCGACGCTCTGAGAGGTGATCTCGACAGGGTGAGGTCCTGCAGACAGGATAGCCTGGACCTCCTTCAGCTTGTTGGCATTGCCAGTAACGAAGGCTATAGAGAAATCATCGTTTTAAAATGAATGAAGGTGTGCGTCTGAAAACCACCTACTTAAGGGCTTCGACATGGTGAGGACGAGGACAAGAGATGCTTCTATGAGATCTACTCGGAAAGAACGTTCGTCTGGAGGATATTAAGGCTGCTCAAATCTTTTGAGGATGGGGGGAGGAAGTCAGGAGGCGTCAAATCTCGTCGATCTGTATAGATGACTATGCCCGATGCCCGATGGCGAAAAGAACAATGGAACAAAGAACACCCCAAATGAGGGAGTAAGTGGCGCTTCCCACGCGTCGCGTCGCGCGACGACCGCTTAGCGCTCGGCGCTTGTTGCTCCTGGCCATCATGGACGCTCTCGTCGGCACCTACGAATCGTGGCTTTCGCCCGACCATGGCTACCACCCAACTTTCAAGACCATAGCGAACCTCGAGGACTCGTCGCTACACACGGACTGCACTCTGAACCTGCACTTCCTCCTTCCCCCGACGGTATTCGCCGACCGATACGAGCTTCAGAACTATGCGCCGCGGCTGCAGTTTGCGTACCGCGGACCCTCGAATTTGGAGCTACCCGTCTTTGCGCTGGATTCCGAGGAAGGGCCTGAACTGCTTGTCAGCGTCGCGTTGAACGGGGAAGGGAGGGAGGGACCGATCGAGGTGGACGTGCCGCTACACCTGCGCTACGGGCCTGTATCCGGGGCTGACGCGCTCGCAACACACGAAGACGTCCTCTTTCCCTATCCCAGCGCATTCCTGGCTTGTCCAAAGCCCGAAGGTCCGCCTCTCCGTCGCCTTGAGACCGGTACAGTGTGCTAACCTACGCGCAGGACATGTCGAAGAGAGCACCTCGGCTCAGGCTACCAGATTACGCTTATACCCCCTTGTCTCCGAACTCACGAACTCAACTGCGACGAACGTCCTCCCTCTTTTGTCTACGAATACGCATAAGGGAGAGGTCGCCCGCCTACCGCTGGGACAATCAACTGACGCGCCAGTCGTCGAGTTCGGCACTTCGTCCGCCATCATCCTCACCTTCATCTACCTCCTCGCCAAGTCAAGCAAAGCGTTCACTAGACTCAACTCCCGGCCATGATACGGTCATAAATTTCTGTCGTAAAACACACGAATTCAAGCTTCGCCACCCCACCCTACAATTCCTTCGCCCTCTCCTCACCCTCACCTTCGCCCGCCTGCTCCCTCCTCACCCCCTCCGCCCACGCCACCGCGTCTCGCCTCCCCCTCTCCACATCCACGCCGAACCAAATCACCACGCTCGCGCACACGCACAGCGCGAACAGGAACGGGAACCCGTACCAGTTGCTCCCCGACCGGTCGATGATCGCCTGGATGACGTTCGGGCCGATCATGGAGGAGGCGCGGTTGCTCAGGCCGAACAGGCCGAAGAACATGTTGTCGAAGCCGGGCGGGGTGAGCTCGGCCATCATGGTTTGGGAGAAGGCGTAGTAGGGGGCTTGGAAGAGGCCGAAGAGGACGTTGTAGGCCCTGGGGGGAGGATTAGGGGAGGATTGGGGGGGGAGGGGAGGAGGGGAAGGAAGGACAGGGAGGGAAGACAAACCAGAATTCCCAGACGTTGTGGAAACCGAGCTTCTCTGTCCAGATACCTGCATGCAAGTTGATCCCGGATGTCGTAGATACGGCAGGACTCTCGACGCACCTATCATCCCCCAAAGCGGAATCATCATGGTCACGACGTTCGTCACGATGAACTGCGAG
Source organism: Pleurotus ostreatus/Saccharomyces cerevisiae fusant (assembly GCA_024196135.1). NCBI lineage: Eukaryota > Fungi > Pleurotus ostreatus/Saccharomyces cerevisiae fusant. The sequence goes on along the minus strand of JAMQCK010000061.1, from coordinate 98,859 downwards.
GGGCGGTCGTCATCAATCCCGAATCTCTAAGCCCTCGACTGAAATCCACTGACCATCTTCTTCGTACTAATCTTCCAATACTTCTGGATATACCAGAACCCCAGCGTGCTGATCGTCGACGTGATCGCCTGCGAGAGGCCCAGATACGTGTTCTGCAGAAAGCTGAACTCAAACTTGTCGTTCTGGCAGATCGAGACGAGCGTGCCGGTGGTGTTGAGGCCCTGTGGTCGAAGTGTTAGTTAGTTGTGAGAGGGATGCGATGGTTGTGGGACGGAGTGATGGGAGGGGGACGGAGCGATGGTTGTGAGATGAGTGCGCTGGTGAGGGACGTGATGGAGTCAAGGGTATAGGAGGGAGAGGCGGATGTAGAGGAACGCGCATACGCACATCGGCTAGCAAAAAGAAGGCGAAGAGGTACACGAAGGTGAAGGGGAGCTTGCGGTACTGCTTGAGCGCGTGCCAGATTTGCTTCCAGCCGATGGTGATGTATAACTCGCCCTTCGGGAGGGGTGGTCCTGGACGCGGCTGCTGGTAGATGACTGGGCCGATGAGTACCGCGCTCACCACCCGCGAAGAGATTCACTTACACCACCAGATCCCCGTCAAGACCCAGTACGAGTTCGTGCTGCAAGATCTTCAGTGTCGCCGCGATGAAGGGTAGAACGAAGATCACGCACAGCACGATAACATAGTTATTGACCTTGCTGTCGTTCGCACGCGGCAGCAGGAGCGACAGGTTGAGGCAGAGCGTCACGATGTAGCCAATATTGCTGTGCATCTACACGCCTCTAGTAAGTTCGTCCTTTCCCGTTTCACAACTCGATTGTACTGACCGTCTGTGTCACGAAGTCAGCTCCAGTTCTTCACTACAAAATCACTGACGACCACTCAACACGACACTCACCGAAATATTACTAATCCGATTCTTCTCCAGACTCTCCTCCTTCTCATACTCCTCCCTTTCGATCTCCCCCGCGTCGTACTTCTCGCGCAGCTCGCGCGCGTGCGCGGTGTTGCGCGCGAGGCGCGGGAAGGCGGCGGCGTAGAAGACGAGGGTGGCGCCGTAGCTGATGAAGCCGACCATGTAGAGGAACATGGCGATGCCCCAGCGGGAGGGGTCTGCATAGAGAGCGATCAGAAAGGGTATGTGTAGGGAAAGCGATTGACTACGTACCCGTCAGACTCATGCTCGCATACTGTGCCGCCCAGCAGATGACGGTGACGGCGAAGAGGAGCCAGCGGCCAAAGGTGCCGTAGTCTGCCGCCGAGCCGATGGTCGTGAAGATGAGGGTCATGACCTGGACAGGCGCGCGATGCGCTCGTGAGCAGTTGTGAGCCGAGGATGATGAAGGGATAGCTTACAGCGAAGCTAACGCCGTTCGCCACGAGTACGGCACTCGAGACAGACTTCGTTCCGCCTGCCCATGGTACGACACACTGGCCGGATGCATCGTCGGCGTTACAGCTGAAGCCAGGGCCCTGAAGGTTCCCAATTAGTCAATCTGGAAGTACGAGACTGAGGACGAGCTTTTATACCAACCTTGACTGGGTCGTATCCGGCGGAGTATGCCAGTGATTGGAAGAGGGTCATAGAGTACCCATTTGGGCCGACACCCTAATAGCATGCGGGTCGGCGTGTGCTGTACAATATAGGAAACGAATGCGCCTACATTGTCGCCGTTGTAGTACACTTGACGAATGCGGACGCGTCAAGGGGACAAGGTCCATCGCGATTCAAACCAGCACGTACTGTAATAACTCCATAGCTCCCTCCTCGTCACCACCGGCTCGTCCTTCGAGATCGTCGAGACAAAGTGTATCCCCCCAGTTCGGCTCACGTCCGACTCCGACTTCGAATCCACCGCCTCATCGACGACCGCCGTCACCGTCGCCTCCGGCTTTGGGTTCTCGGGCGCGGGCTGCTTCGACATCGCGTCCTCTCTGCTGGAAGGGGGCGGTGTGTAGGGGGATGAGGAAGCGGTCAAGGAGCACCGGAGGGCTGCATCTTTCTCCTTGCTAGCGCGCTATCAGCTGACGGCCTGTCCGTCGGCGCTTGCGGGGCGTGTGTATGGTCGATAAGGTGGGATGGAGTCCGGCGGTATCAGCTGCTATCGTGGTCTGCTGCTATCGAGACGGGGTGCTGGGCCTTCGCAGGGCTATCTTCAGGCTGCCTCGAGTCCCATGGCGCGCAAATAGATTGAAGATTATTGGACAGAATGTTCGCTTTCTGGCAACGGCGCCTCAGTTAGACTGTAGGTACTCCGTGAAGCTCTTTCCTCGCAATTGGTGAGACAGCAGTCTACAAGCTGTCGAGGCGACATTAATGAACCCAGACCAGCCGCCCAACAACGCTGACAGAGAGAAGGCGAAGACTTTGAGGACGGTGAGTCATGCCAATCTTCCGACTTCAGGAAGCTCAATTATAGACTCCGATCGCGCAATGAAAGATTCGGCAAGCAGACGATTGCATTGACATGATAACTACAGAAGAGTACGAGAATCCATCAGACAGACGCCCAGCTCGCTGACCAGCCTCCGAGACGCCCCGAAGAGCAGATCCCGTCGGACTGGCCAAACATCCTCGAGACCGCGTGAGCAGCCATGTTCTCCGTCGAACGAGCGGGCGCGGTGTCATCGCCTGGATTTGAGAGAAGCGGCACATGTAAATGTGCGAAACTCGGTTAGAACCTATAAAAAGATCCTAGCTGAGTATGTTCTGGGGAATCCAGATGTCCAGGGCCGCCTTATATACTTCCTGCAAGGGTGGTCCGTGCGCTGGCCATAAGTGGTCCGTGCACGAGGCGCGCGGCTTCTATCACGCGGCACGTGAGGTGGACCTACAAGTTGAACTTGAGCCTCGGCTTAGCACTGTGTCAGTGTACGCAGTGGTAGAAAGATCGAAGGGCTTTCGTATTACAACTACAGTGATACATGTTTTTCTTCGACTTCACCCGGAGTTCAAGGCAGACCGCGCCCGCTATTGATGGCGTTCGCTACCATGCTCGTGTTCGGACGGTTGTGGGCGTATCTGAAGACAATTGTGTGAGCCTTTCTCTTCCAACATAGGTAGTAAAAAACACCGACCTCTCGTAGCTCTCCAAGTATAGATCCTCCGTACTACACGTCGACTTGAAGACCGGATGCTCGAACAACCGCTGCGTCCACGCCGTGAACTTTTCGCCCTCGGGCATCGTAAACCCGCGATAGTGCTTCAGGACGATCGACGCGCGGAAGATCCCTTTGATTCATCAGCAATCATTCCTTCCCTACCGTTCACGCAGCCACTCACAAGGCCCCGCCATCGCATCCACATACCCCAAATCCCCACCTTCGACCCAGAGCCCGAGCCCCGCTTTCAACGCCCTCGCCTCCCCCTCCCCCGACGCACCGCCTGGAGCGACGATCTCGCGCTCCATGCGCTCAAAGAGGTCTGTTAGGCCGCGGATGGCCTCGTGGAATTCCTGACCGCCTTTGATTTGGGCGTCCGCGTCCTGGGCTTGGAGGTAGCGGTAGAAGGCGGGGACGAGCGTGCGGTTGACGTGGTCGGCTTGGAGGCGGACGAGGGCGCGGGCGTCTAGAGGTCGTGATTAGTATGGAGAGAGCGGTGGGATGTGACGAAGAAGCTTACATGGGTTAGTCCTGGGTGGCAAGAGGCTGCGCTTTGTGGTATTCGACGCGACACTGAGCCAGAAATTCAATATTTCTCAAAGTGATAGATCCGAGGATGACTTACTCCTCCAAGTATTCGAGAATCACCGTACTCTCATTGAGAGCACGCGGCGGGTTGTAATCGTGCAGCTTCAGACCCGGTACGAGGCCCTTCGGCGACACCTCCAATAACGCCTGCGGTTTTTTGTACGGGTCGACTTCATCTGCGATACGAGGTCAAGCTTTCCTTCTCTCTTTTATCATCAAGCTTTCATTCTCTCTTTTAGCAAAAGCGAGCTGTAGACGCACAGTACTATAATGCCAGGCCGTCAGCATACGTCGCTCAGTAGCTGACACTGATGCCCACCTTGTATGGTACACCCAGATACTCGAACGCAATCCACGCCCGCTGCACGAACGGGCAAAAGCACGCGGCGAAGAACGTTATAGCCTCATCGGACGAGTGCCGCTTGACGGTCTCGAGTGCGAGCCCGGTGCATTCGGTGCGGTAGGATTTGCCGCTGTCGGTTGTCGCGGACATCGGTAGCGGTATCAAAGATGACTATCGGCAGGGTTGGCAGAGATGGCTGAAGACTGGGGAAACTGGAGGATGGGTGTTGGAGACAGCCCAGAGAGTGCTTCTTGCGCGGAGGAAGCTGCGAAAGAGTCGCATGACGTCAGGTAGGCTCATAAGAAGGTCACGCACCGGTCACGGTTCGACTTCGCGCCCGCACCTCCCAATCCCGTTCAAGACGATTCCGACGGCGCCTCGACGATGGCCTAGTATGTCAAACGAATTATATACAGCGCGATTCCCTATTGGACTACAGCAGTCAAGAAGGAAGATAAGTTGCAGGAAGTAAGAGATTGTTAATATGTGCTTGAGGAAGCAGATAGTTAGGATATATACGAAGGGAGATATAGACGGCCGAACATGGGCCACAAACGCGGACAAATATTACCGATAAAGCCTACAGAGTATGTAGCAAGGAGGAGAAAGGAGGAAAGCCGAAGGAAGTAAGGAAATATAGACAAGAAAGATTGTTTCTTCGGTAGACCGAACACAAAATCCATAAACGTACCACGTACACCTAGCACTCGCCCGGTATACTGCTCTCCACCACCTCGTCGAGCCTCTTCGTTCTCGTCGCGTGCACGACCACCGTATCCAGATCCGGGCCCGCCTCATCCTCGTCAACGCGAGCCGCTCGCGGGCCCCGCTTCGCGCGTGAGCGCGGCGTCGCGGGGGCCTCCTTCGCTGCCTTGCGCGGCGTCTTCTCCCGTCCGGGCGTCGCTTCACGCGCGGTGCGCGCAGGCGTGGCTTCACGTGTGGTGCGTGCAGGCGTTGCGCTCCGGGCGCGTAGTGCGCGATCCGATGGGGGCACGACAGGCTCCTTGGGCTTGTTCTTCGAGCCAGGAGGGCGGCCGCGACGCTTGGGAGGGTTGTTCTCGGCCTCCGTAGCAGCTCCACCCTCCTCGTCGTCCTGCTGCGCCTTCGCGGCTCGCGAGCGTGGCTTCGTAGGTGTCGCTTTGGGTTTGCGTTCGGTTAGGGGTTTCGAAGCGCTCGACTTGGACGTGGGCTTCAGGGAAGTTGAAGGGGATGCTTTCGTCGTCGGCTGCCGTTTGCGCCGCTTTTGTTGCGGCTTCTCGGCGTCGGAGGCTTCCTCCTGCTCCTCGTCCGACTCGTTGAGCTTCCGCTTGGGAGATGGGCGCATGGGGGACATGCCAACGCGCGACCGCGATCGCGTCGAGCGTGCAGGAGAAGGTGATGTGCGGGCAAAGACGCGAGACTTCCGGCCGCGGGAGCGCACCGACCGCCCATTTGAGGCGCCATCCTCCGACGAGCTGCTCGGCGGGTCGACGACCACGACGCCGCATTTGCGCTTGAGGCAGCTGACGAGCTTGTCGTCGTAGTTTGTGGCGTCCGCGCGGAAGCGCGCGCGCTTGATGTCAGTCTGCGATAATGAAGTCGATCAATACCCTACACGCGAAGGGGGGACGCACGCCACGCACCGTGTGCTCTCCTTCATAGCACCAACCGTCTGGAGGTCCCTGGTCCCCGTCGCCCTCCGTGGTCTTGCCACAGCACTGCCAGAGGGTTTCGTAGCCCCTCCCACCACCGACGCGCTCGACCAGCGTGCTATCGTCGTCGTGGGCGACCCGGCAGCTCGTGGGCGTGTTTTCGACGTCATAGTAGTCGCCGTGACAGCGGAGACAGTGCAGGAGGGGAGGGGGAGCCATATCCTTGAAGAAGTCAAGCACGTTCATCCGCACCGGGTCCTCTTCAAGGTACTGAACGACGTATTCTTTCAGCGATGGCGCGGGCATGGTGTTGACAAGGGCGCGGAGTGCGACAAGCTGCTCCTCTGTATTAGGTGCAGGCGGGGTATCGACATCCATCGCGGCAGTAGTCGAGTCTGTAGAGGTCTCTGCAACCATTGGATGTGTGGGGGACGGTGTGCGCAGCGGTTGCTGGGAGACATCCGGCGATTGCGTCTCCTGCACCTGCTGCGTCTGTGCCTGCGATTCCGGCTGCGTATGCGCCTTGCGCGAGAAGAGACCGAACACCATTGTGCTCGGTATAGCGTGAAAGTGAAAGGAAAGAGGGTACGACGCGCTCGCCGCTGAGATGACGGAGAAGGACAAGAATGGTGATCGGTCCGGGTTTTGTTCCCACCATCGCGTTCGCGTTATTGTTGTTTGGACAACACGTGCTGCATCCTTCATACAACCTTCATTAAGCCCTTGCACGTTGCTTTCTGCCCTCATTTACCTGGAGGCCACGACAAAGCCTGGCGATCTTCGCGCTTGAAACGATCGCGACCTATTCATCGGTGTGCGTAGGAGCTTCTGGGCGCAATGCGGCACACACGCGGTTGCCACAATGTCCGAACGCGCAGAAGTCACGGCTTACGCTGATTATCAGCGTGTCTTCCGCACTCCGTAGTACTAGCTCGACTGGCCTGGCGAACCGAAGATTCTTCATGGAATTCGCCGGTTCTCCTGCACGAGCGCTCCAGATCTCTGAGCAAAGAAGATGGCTACTGAGAACCTTCAAACAGAATCGAGTTCGTAAACGCAGACTGCCGACTAGCCGCAGATCACCTATAATCATCTTTCCCGGGCTCAGCACGGGCCGCTCATTTCTCGTGCCTCTTCGGTCTCCCCTTGTTCCAACAAAAGCAACTCTTGAGCAGTCTTCCGTATTACCGCTCCGGCTACTTTCCGATACCGTCTGCGATTTGTGCGATGTCGTCGCCAGCGCTCACACGCGCACTCGTTTTTAAGCCTTGAAGTTCCTTGCGTCGCGTCGTTGTCCCCTGCCTCTCGTCGATGTTCCCTACTATGGCTTCAGAGACCCTTGTTCTCGATCTGCGACCCGCACACCGTCTTCTCACTTCAGCGAATCGATATTCTGTCGCTAACGCAAGTCCTGCAACTCCCGATGCCCTCACGCTTCTGTTCGTCCATAGCACGCATACGTGCAAGGAATACTGGGAACCTACTATCGATGACTTTCTCGATCTCGCATCAGCGAGAGGATATCACGGCGTGCAGGAAATATGGGCTGTGGACTCGCCGTACCACGGGGACACCGCCTTGTTGAATCCGAACGCGCCGGAGCGGCCATATTGTACGTCCTCGACGCTGCTCATATCGCTTCCATGCTTCCATATCTGATCCCCCACCTTCTCGAGAATAATGCGATGCTCACTCCGTTGCTACAGCCGGCCCCTTCGAAGACTGGGAACATTGGCTGCGCGCTGTCCTAGACCACGACTCCCTTCGCAGCCGTCGCATCGTCCTCATCGGCCACTCAATGGGTGCCGCGGTCCTGTATGCACACCTCTTACATTCTTTCCTACGCACACAATATCAACTTGCTCCCCCAACAGCCCTCTCGCCATCACCCGCTCCCCTCGCCCTCCAAACGTCGTCGAATCAATCCTAGTCGAGCCCGTCGCCCTCCACAGCGTCGAGGCGTGGAAGAAGCTCGCTAGGGTGCTTCCCGAGGGAGCGAAGAGACGCGGACATCGCTTCGGGTCGCGCGAGGAGGCGCTGGCGCATTTTAGAACACTTCCACATTGGAGGGGGTATGATGAGCGTATAGTGAGGGTGTATGTGGTACGCAAGCTCTGTTATCAAAGCTAGGAAGTGAGGGTGCTTAGCTTTGACTAGGACTACACATTTACCCAGCTAAAAGAAGGCGGTATCGCCTCGAAGTGCTCTCTAGAGCGCGAAATCGTGCGTCGTATGTTCAAATCCTTCACAAGGAACGATGAATGACATCGGATGCAGGAGTGCTATAACGACATGGAGGGCCTGTACCGCGTCTTTCAGTCGCTACGTCCGGCTGCGCAAGCCGTAGTACCTATGCACATAATCATGGCGGAAGGGGACCGCTTCGCGTGCGTGGCGCCTATCTTCATCTCCCGCCATCTACTGAACCCTGACCATCTCGTAGCGGTTCCGCTTTCAAAGATAACCTTCTCAACGGTGCATTGGGACCAAATGGCAAACCCGCAACCGTTTCCACAATCCTGAATGCGGAACACGAGGTGAGCAGGGCCAGAGGCGCTGTTGAACAGGGGGAAGCTTGAACAATCCCGCAGGTCGTACAGCAGAAGCCGCGGGAGGTAGCGTTGCATATTCTGGAGGCTCTCATCGTGCTTGACTCCTCGAAGGCGAAGCTATAACTCGTAGAGATCACGTAGATAGTTATTGGTGTGGTATAGGGCTGCTAAATGACATAGAATTGTCCCATCTCTTCCTCGAATTCCTTGCCCCAAACGGTCGATCCTTCCGCTTCCTGAAGCTCCACCGCACGTCACCCTGGACAGCCCAAACGTCAAACAGTCTCGTCTCCGCTCGGAACCTGCCCATGACTCACACCAATCTTCCGCTGCCCCACACTCGCCTCGAACGTCGAAAAAATCACATCTCGCCCATTCCTGACCCGTTTTCGACGGGTAAAAGACGAGAAAAAACTTATTTGACGAGAGTGGGATTCGAACCCACGCCCCGAAAGACCAGATGTGAGATGGAGTCCCACAGATTTGCCAGTAGAAACTGACTGATCCTTAGTCTGGCGCCTTAGACCGCTCGGCCATCTCGCCATGGAGGTGGGCACTTGAAAGCTAGAACTGAGCAGATGTATGTACCGATGATATCGAGCTATGTTCTGACAAATTTTCAAGCTGCACGAACGCATGGGTAACCCATGAGGAGAGGAACATCTCTGACAAGGTAGCCATCAAATTGATCATGTGACTGGTTGAACTTCTGTCAAGGAGTCGGCGTTTGCCGGGTTTGCCTCTCGAGCTTAGTTTGAGGCCGCTTTTCCGGTTCGAGCCATCATTGGTCAGGCAAAGGACGATGACAAGTCATATAAAACACAAGAAGCAGGATAATGAACAACAGCTACGATACACATTCATCCAAGATATTCATACATTTGGTCGACAATCACGCTCGGCTGGTAACAGCCCTCTTCGACAAGTTGCTAAGCCGTGTAGTAGCTGGGTATGGCTTTCTTCATCTCCTCCACAAACCAGAATCCCTCGTTATCAGCACCGTCTGCGGGAACGACGTTCACCCACTTCCCGCCAATACCCATACCCACGATGAGCTTGTCCGCAATGGAAGGGTCAACGAGCACGGTGATGTTCTCATCGACACGGTTCGTGTCCCCCTCAACCTCAGGAGTATTGTACATGCGCTCGCCGACGTTATCCGTCGTGTCTGTAGGGTCATAGGGATGGTAATTCGGCCAAGGCGACAGTACCACGCGCGCTAGGCGCCCCTCGAAGACGGATGGCGAGGGCGCATCGACAGAAACGATGCGCCGCATACAGGACTCAGAGGAGCCGCGCATATAGGATGAAGGGAGCTTTTTGGCAAGTTCGTCGCCGAGAATTTTTGGGAGAGGATCGGGCTCTGGCTCTCGGGCGGCAGACGGTGTGCCCTCCCAGTCGTCCGTAGCTTCCCATTGATCGACGTCGATGTCCTCGGTGAGCACTGCGCCGCCCTTCATGAGCTCGTCGAGGACGTCAACCGGGTCAGCGGCAGGGGTTGCAAAAAGCCGCTTGCAACTGTCGCCGAATCGGTCAGGCAGGATGTGCGAGAGCACTGAGGTCGCGGGCAGATCGATGAAAGCGCGCTTCGTCACCTCCACTGCGCGTTCAAATCCAGCCCTCAGCTCAGGCTCGCGAAATACGTTCTCCCGCAGGACAAACTCGTAGAAGAACTTGAGAAGCTGTGGCGTACCGTCGAGCAGGTGCTTGTAGTAGATAAACGCCTGATCGATCATGTGCGATGATAGGAAGACAGCGGTACCGCGCGCAGGGTCGGCAAGGAACGCGTCCAGCTTCTCGACCTTGCGGCGCTTAGCGCCAGCGATGAGCGCTTGCACCTCATCGTCGCTGGAGACCTTCGTCGGCTCGCCCCACACGGCGTAGGGCAGGTGGTGCACACGCTTCTTGAACTTGGGAGGCGCTTCCACGTCGGAGTCCGAGTCGTCCGGCTCGGGCTGGTCGGTGCGCTGCCAGATCGGCGGCGCGTAGCGGAGGCCGGTGAAGATTCCGACCTAGGGCGTGTGAGGGATAGCGGGGGTGGACAGAAGGACGCGCACCTGCATCCACATGTCGTAGATGCTTGTCTTGTTCTCAACGGCAGGCCATAGGTTCCGCCGTGTGTTGTAGAACGCCTGCGAGGCGTCTAAGAACCGATCCTGCGGGCTGATCGTCCTGCGTTGGATTAGCGCTTGCTCGAAAGGGAACGCTATGATACGTACGTGTCAAAGCTCGTATAGACGCGTCTGCTGGCCTCCGTCGCTTCCCACTCCTTATACCACTCTCTACTCATCCGTGCAGGCTTTGTGCGTGGAACCCTGACCCCGGTGTGTTTCTGGAAGAGCGAACGCGTCTTGCACTCGTCCATCTCGCGATCCCACTTTGGGCCTCCGATGGCGACAGTGGGTATGCCGAGCATGTCAATCTCGGGGTTTGCTTCCCCGCAATTCCTCTTTATGCCTCGTTCTTTGAACTGTGAGAAAGGGATGATCGTCCGTCCCTCAGGCGGCTGGGGGAACGGAGGGAATCGCAAGGGCGCGCGGGCGTTGCTAGTGCCATTGGCCATTGTCGTAGTCATCTCCGCGCAGATTGCGATGAGGGTGAGAAGTAAGGAGCTGTTGAGCGCTCATGGTCGTATAAAAGGAAGCCTTTGTGCGCCGAAAGAAGCAACAATGAATGGTTGGTCGGCCCGGCTTCGGACCGTGTTTGCTCGTTCGCGCAGGCCTAAGCGCGCTATTTGTTCGTTTCTTGCACTCACCGCCGCCATGTCCAAACGCCCGAATGCCGACAGCGATGGCGCCCTTGTGAAGCGCGCCCGTTCAAATGAGCCTGGTCCGACTAACCAGATTGCTATCTCGTCTGCGGGGGACGACAGCAAAAAGGGACTCATAAGGACCGTCCAGCGAACTAGCAACCTTGAAGCGCCCATTGTATCACTTGCTGGCGCACATTCGGTGTGTAGCATACCAAAAGTGATGACCTGAGCTCACGGAACACAGGGGGAGATCCTGAGCTGTCGATTCGACCCAACGGGACAGAACATCGCAGCCTGTTCAGCCGACAGGAGCGTCTGTACGTGATCGTACTTCCCCCCTGACCCCCTTCCTAATCCTTCTTAGCCCTCTGGCGCACTTATCCTCCAAACACTAATTACGGTCTGCTCCAAAACCTTGCCAAGGCCCCCATTCTCGACCTTCAATGGTCCCTCTGCTCTCCCCTCATCTACACCGTCGCCGCCGACCACACGCTCACCTACACGGACGTCACAACCGGCGAGCGCGTGCGCAAGATACGCGCGCACCGCGAGATCATCAACGCGCTTGATAGAACGATGGCGAGTGGGAGCGGGCAGGAGCTCGTGGCAACCGCGTCGGACGATGGGACGGTGAAGGTGTGGGAGGGCGGGGAGGAGGCGTCAAAGCAGGCTATCGCGACGTTCGAGGTCGGATGCCCAGCGACGGCGGTGTGCTGGAGTGCGGACGGCGCCCAGCTGTATGTGGGCGCGTTGGACAATGAGATTCATGTGGGTGTGCAGTACCGTATAGACGCGATCATCATTTGCTGACGCGCTCCATAGGTGTACGACCTCCGCAAGGGCGAGCAGGTATACACCCTCACCGGCCATACCGACACGCCGACGTCCATCGCGCTGTCACCCAACGGCAACTACATCCTCTCCCCCTCCCTCTCCTCCCTCACGATTATCCACGACGTCCGCCCGTTCTCCCCGACGCCGACGCGCGTACACCGCATCTTGCAAGGCGCGCCAGCCGGCTTCGAGAACACCCTATTGAGAGGCGCGTGGAGCAAGGAGGACGGAGGACGCCGTGTAGCTGTCGGCGGCGCAGACCGTACCGTTTGCATCTGGGATGTGGAGACTGGGAAGATTTTGTACAAGGTGCGTGGCTCTGTTTCTCCGTTTGTTTCTGTCTTAACTTTGCCGCAGCTTCCTGGGCATAAGGGTACTGTCACTGCGGTGGACTTCCACCCGAAGGAGCCGATCAGTGCGTACACTGCTCATATCCTGGCCTGCTTGTATACTGACTCCTCTGTAGTCCTTACCGGAAGCAAGGACGGCACGATGCTCTTGGGCGAAATCGAACCGACGAACGTCGCATAGTGTGTAGTGAGTATACACAGATCTCAAACGCTGCCCATTACACACAATCCGAGGCTTTGGGCGTCAGGCCACTTTGCAATATGAACGGCAGAGAAGCCTTAGCAGCGACTTTCATTACGAGCACAAGCACAATAAGGATCATCAGGGTATAGTAAGCGGCATTTGTATGTCGAGACATGACTGAGGTATACCGGCGGAGCTAGCGCCACAAGTACAGAGCGGGAATGGGTGCCGTCAATACGAAGCGGGGATCGGCACGGTCAACAACGCGCGAGCCAGGGCTACGCGGTTGATCTTGGCGGCGCTGTACGCATCCAGCGCGTTCAGCTGGTTCTCGAACAACCGCGAGTGGAATGGGTGCACCGGGCCCGACAGTGGCCATTCGGGTCGCTGGCTCGCGCCTTGTGGTGGCGATCGCGCGGACGGCTGGGCTCCTAAGCCCTGTCGTGCTAGTCGCGCAGCTTCTTCATCCTGGCCTGCTTTTATGTCCGCTACAGGAGGAACGAACCTGCCCGTCCCTTCTGAGGGCCCGCCAGTGGCGTAGATCGTGTTGGCGTCGATATATTGAGCATGGGATGCGTGTGCAGGCGTCGACACCATAGAAGCGGCGGACGAGCGCGCGACGCCGACGGACTCCCTGCGAGCCGAGGGCGACATGCCACTGTGCATGGATGTGGCGAGCGTCGAGGACGGCGGGAGAGCATTGGTGTACCCTCCATTGAAGCAAGGCGGCGGTGGAATAGCGCTCGGTTGCATCCTTGTAGCGAACGATGCGTCCTGGTACTTGTGCCCCGCAGCGTAGGGCGAGGCGTTGCCACTGCCAGTGGGCGAGACGTGGCTGTGGTTCTGTGGCGCGCCAGATAGATCTCGGCGTTGACCAGTGAAAGGCGGCCAGGCATCGCGACCTGGCGAACGGATGGAGTTTGACATGGAGGCAACGAAAGAGTTGGGGTTGAGAACGTGAAGTAAAGTCGGACAGTGGGGTTGCTAGTCAAGGCGAGGAACAAGACCAAGTTGCATGGTTGAGAACCGCCGCCGGTTTTGTATAGCTTGAGGAACAAAAGCACCACGGTAGATCTAAAATCCGAAAGGCTTACTTGCATTGTCCAACAAAATTAAGTGTTGTCTTTCGTCCCCGCCTTTGTGATTGATGCTTGAATCAGCCATGAGCAAAGAAACATTTTGGGGCGCTACAGATCCGTGTATAGCCTGCATGTACAAAGATGATGATCTGAGCCCCGCCTTCGCTTTCATCCCTGTATCTCCCTTGCGGCTGCGTTGGCCTTCATCTGTTCGACGCGCCGCGCCTCAGCAGCCCGCAAAGCATCCCGAATCTTCGCTTTCTCGACTCTCGCCCAGACTCTCTTCCCACCCCTGTTACGTTTGCGTTCTTGAGGTGGCGCAGAAGTATCGTCCATGCTAGCACTCGCCGCGTTCGCCGGTTCATCTTCCGAAAAGGTGATCGGAGTATTGTTTTCTTGAGGGATCGAGGTCGCCATTATCTTTGAAGGTGCAGCAGTCGAGTTCGTCGCCGAGGTTGTAGTCGCGGGGTTACTGAGCTTAGGCTGAACATGCCGTCTGGAGACAGGCGTCGAGTTTGTCGCCGCTTGAGGCGCAGAACTTGCCGGTGGAGGCACAGAACTCGCCAGAGGAGGCACAGAGACTGCAGAAGAAGGCACGTAGCTTGCCGGTGGAGGCACAGAAACTGCCGGTGAAGGTACTGTAGCCATCGCCGCTGAAGGCGCAGGACAGTCTGCCGTAGATGACATGGTGACTTGCGCGATAGACGCACTCGAAGGCGTCGCCGTTGTGGGTACTGTAGTCGAGGGTTCTGCGCCAGCTGGGGCGGGAGACACGCCGTTGTCAGAACGCAAAACGGACCCTGGGTACAACGCTAACGTCGGGACCAAGGCCAACGCGAGGAGTTGGTGGTTGACAGGGGCCCCGAGCTTCTCCGCGAGAGAGAGCATCGCAATGTATGCACCGTGGTGGAAGGGATCGGTGGCGAGGGGAAGGGGCCATGCAGGCAGATCTACAGCCGCAGGTGTTTGGGCTGGCAGCGCTGAGGAGCTGACTAGATGTGACCCTGCGATGTGGGGTGTATGTTCATTTGTCGTGGCCTCGATGCTCGCCGCAGGAGCCGCAGTGGGTATATACGAAGCTGGCGATGCATCGCTAGCAGCGTGTACAGTTGGTTGGGTGGGTAGGGAAGTACGAAGCGACGCTGATGGGGGACTCGTGGCTTGGGGCGCTGGATTGAGGTTCAGCGTCGCAGCATGTCCGTCGGAAGGCGCAGTGCTCGCCCGATTCACGAAGGGACGTGCCAAAGGCGAGAGAGACGATGACTGATGCCTAGGGCTCATTACAGACTGCGACTGAGTGGGTCCTCGCGGCTGACGGAGAATGGTCGCTGGCGCTGCTTCGATAGGACTACGCGAGGCATGCACGCGCTGGGTAGTTTTGATTGTGTCCTCAGGATAGCACGCCTCTTCTTTGTAAGCTTCGCAGCGCATGAGTAGTGTTACTCTTGAGAGTGTTGTCCGCACTCGGATGGGATCGAGGTGCAACGAGTGCCGGAGGCGATTGGCTCGATGTTGATCGTATCGCATTCAACGTTGGCCTCTTGCTACTTGATGTTGTCGTTACAGCTATCCGTGAGTCAGTAGACCGACCCGTTGCTGACCTACGTCTCGCTTCAATTGGCTCCTGGGAATTGTTCGATTGTCCGTTGCTTGATTTCCGCGTCGCACTTTCCTCGACAGCAGCGCACGTCTTTGGTTTCCCTTGGCGCGCTCCGCTCATCTTGACGCGGGGGAGGGTATGACTTGTGCAGAGTACTCTGCCGCTGGCCTTTTTGTACGTCTTCGTCGGCCGCAGTCGTGGTCGAAAGCAAGACGCAACGTGTCGCCAGCGATCTGATAACCAACCCCGGCTCATTCCGGTCCATTTCCCACGGTTGAACTTTGTATCGAACGAGGCCAAAACCCACAGAGGAATGCGGCGCAGTAGCTCACAACGAAGAACATGTGTTTCTGATCAAAAGAAGTAGCCTTTCGTTTATTACTGAGTGACGATCCAAGGGTTCTGCGCCCCGCTGTCCGTTAGGTTGACCGCATCCCCGAGCGTATCGTACGTCACGCTGGTATCGAGACTGTCGGATACGTACACCGCCTGTCCACCAGACCCAATGACGGTGAGATCGTCCGGTGCATAGAAAGGGATGTACGACTCGGCGTCTGAGCAGAGCGTTAGGAAGATGCGGTAACAGATGGGTTTGGTACTTACTCAGAGGTCCCGCGAAACCCGAAATGTTGAGCAGCGGGCGCGCCTCTTCCGGCACATCTGTGTTCTCGTAGCCTGTTTCGCGAGCGACGAACTCGAAGACGTTGGCCATCGTTCTGACATAGGTCAGTCTGGAACTGTATCAAGCGGCTTACGGACTCACTCATTCACGTCGTTTCGCCCCAGATTCTTCAAGCCCCAGTTCGCTTCCACGGTGCTCAGCAGGGAAAAGTGGGTGTAGAACGTGTCGTCAGTCGTGCCGACCACATCATCCGGAAGCCCATTGCCGAGAACAAGGGTGTAGATATGGTTCTGCACGTCCCATGTCTCGTTCTCGTCGAAGCTGAGGACAATGATCGTCTTGTCGTCGTTGAAACGCTCGTCCTCAAGCAACGGGAAAAGCCAGTATTCGATAAAGTCAGCGGCGAAATCTGTAGTCGTATCGTGAGCGTCGTTGACCTGTAATTGTGTTTAGCATGAAAGAGACTTGGGCAACGATGAGGTGCACCATATTTGGCGTAACGAAGATCCATTGTGAAAGGCTTCCGTTGACGATGTCGTTCGCGAAGTCATTGAAATTGCGTATGCGACCCTGCCTCGCCTCGTTCTGCGATACCGAGTCGTAGATGCCAAGTGGGTTGTGCTTGCGCATGTAGAACGTGTAATCCTCCGCAGACGAGTTGAGGTAGTTCTTCGAGGTGTAGCTGAGGTATCGATCATGAGCGATACGGAAGCGTCACTCATTTGCGCACTCACTATTCCCCGTAGAAGTGATCCTCTGGCATATTCTCCTGGTACGTCGCCCAAGTAATCCCAGCATCTTCCAACAGGTCCACGACGGTGGAGATGTTCTCGGGAATGTGGTAATAGCTGCACAGTGAAGTCATCAGCTCGGTCAGCAGACCATGCAAAAAGCACGCACTCATCATCCTGCAAGCCCCAAAAGTCGCCACCGATGGACGCAATGTCTACCAACAGCGTCAGCAGTGGCCCGGATCCAAGTAAGTAAACTTCACTACGTACAATTGGGCTCCGACGGATGGGTAACGCCATGGAAGGCGCTCAGGAGCAAGCCGCGCGAGGTCAGGTTCTCCCAAGCGGGCGTCGTCATCGCGTCGTCGAAGTCCGTGTTCTCTAGCCAGATCTGGATGAAGCGGTTGAAGACCTGAGACTTGTCAGTGCCGAAGTCCTTCGATAAAGATGATGTTCGACGCACCTTCCCTTCGACGACGTCCGTATCGTTGATCGTATCGTTCGAGAACCCGGTGTAGTTCGCTGACTGCTCCGTCGGGCTCGTAGATGGGGGTGCGAACCTCTGTCAACATCTTCCATCGGTACCCATCCGACTATGTTATGAATAATTTCCACGAACCCAAGCAGTCGCAGCCCGCGCCGTCTGCGCCGCCGCTGCGAACAGCGCACCAACGAGGACGATAGAGGGAGACGCCATCGCGAACGGGAGCCCTAGAATCACGAGCAGGAGAGAGCTCAAGATCGATCTCGAGCCATGCTTATAAGTACTCGGACACCGCTCCCTGCGGCTTCGCGTGCCTAGCGTCCTTGTGCACCTGCTCGTGTGCTAGCGAACAGAGGGCCCTCGATTGGGTGGTGCGTGATTGGGATAGGGTGGGCGTGATTGGTTTAGGGCGAGCGTGATTCAGATGAGGTGTACGTGACCTAACCAGGCTAACGAAGAGCCGCATTCAGTGCGAAAGGCTCGCGTGCTGATATCGAGCCCTGAGAATAGTTGAAGCCCGGTCATGGGAACAGCGCGGAACGCGCGCCGTGGTGTGCGGGCAGGGCGTATCGAGGCGGATCTTCGCGCGCTGTGGGGCTATCGGGATGGGCGAGGATGGATAGGGCGGGGTTGAGGGCCAAGAGAACCGCTGCTGTAAGCATACGGTAGCGCCGACCATGACGATGATGGCATGGGAGAAATTACCCATCCGATACCGTGGACAACGTCGAACGCACCGAAGCAGTAAAGCCTTGTCAGTCCGCTTGGAAGGTAGGTTGGCCTTGAGCACACGATCACACTGGCGAATCAGACGTCCTGCATTACCGGCGCCAAAGTTCGCCAATCACAAGAAACAGCAACACGCCTAGTCCTCCTCCTCGACGATCCACGGATACGGCTCCGTCGTCAAGTTCTGCGCGTCGCCCAACGTGCTATACTTGACCGACGTATCGAGGCCGTCCGCGACATACACGCCCTGCCCGCCCGCGCCGATGACGTTCAGGTCCTCCGGGGCGTAGAAAGGGAGATACATCTGCGGGTCTGAGAAGGTAATCCACGCCGTGAGTTGCTGATGATCATCAGGAGAGATTGAAGTACGCACTGAGCGGGCCAGCAAACACGCCGGTCACATTGAGCTGCGGGCGTTTCTTCTCGGGCACGTGTACATTCTTGTACCCGGTCTTGTGCGCCACGAAGTCGAAGACGTTCGACATGGTCCTGCGAGCGCGCGTCAGCTTCACCTCCACCATCACACCCATATCACTCCAAACTCACTTATTCACATCATTCCTTCCCAGACTCTTCAGGCCCCAATTCGCCTCCACCGTACTCAGCAACGAATAGTGCGTATAGAACGTATCGTCCGTCTTCCCAACGAGGTGCTTGGGCAGGCCCTTGCCGAGCACGAGGGTGTACACCCGGTTCTGTTTCGCATACGTCTCGTTCTCATCGAAGGTGAGGACGATGATGGTACCATCGGAGTTGAAGCGGTCGTCGTCGAGGAGAGGGTAGAGCCAGTACTCGAGGAAGTCGGCGCAGAAGTCGGTGGTGGTGTCGTGCGCGTCGTTGACCTGCAAAGGGTCTATGATGAGGAGAGTGGGAGCGATGGCGGGAAAGGCGTACCATGTTCGGCGTCACAAAAATCCACTGCGAGAGCGACCCGTTGACGAGATCGTTCGCAAAGTCGTTGAAGTTCCGAATGCGGCCTTGCCGGGTGACGTTCTGCGAGACGGAATCGTAGATCTCGAGCGGATTGTGCTTGCGCATGTAGAAGGGGTAGTCCTTTGCCGATGCGTTCAGATAGTTCGACGACGAGTAGCTGACGGAGTGTTTATAGTAAGTACGAATAGACGGGGACAAGGAGGGAATGTCCCTTACCTGTAGCCATAGAATGCATCCGTGGGCATGTTCTCCTGATAGGTAGCCCAAGAAATGCCCTTCTCGTCAAGGAGGTCGACGACGGTGGAGATATTCTCCGGAATGTGATAGTAGCTATTACGAACGGTGAGATGGCGCCTATAGATTACCGATCCGGACGCACTCATCATTGTGCAATCCCCAGAAGTCGCCGCCGACGGAAGCGATGTCTGGTAAGAGATCATCAGGCTCTTTTCCGAGTCCTCAGGAGGATAGAGACGTACAGCTGGGCTCAGACGGGTGCGTCAGACTGTGGTAGGAACTAAGAAGCAGGCCGCGCTTGGCTAGGTTCTCCCAAGCAGGCGTCGACCCGGCATCGTCGAAGTCGGTGTTCTCGAGCCAGATCTGGACGAAGCGATTGAAGGCCTACAAAATCGAACGTCAATCGGAGTCAAGAAGGGGGAGGGCGCGTGACATACCTTTCCCTCTACTACATCTGTATCCTGCAGGGTATTGTTGGAGAATCCCGTGTAATTCGCGGACTGCTCCGTTGGGCTTGACGCAGGGGCGGAGAACCGCTACATGCAGATAACGTCAGCGTGTGCTGTAGTTAGAGAGGAATGGAGACCGTAGCAGTATGCATGGTCATTCAGGCGAAGAGATGGACTTACCCAAGCCGTAGCGGCCAGAGCCTGGGGCAGGCTGGCAAGAGCGCCAAGAACGATGACCGAAGCGAGCATGGGGATTGGCCAGAGATGCCATCCCCCAAGGCCTTATAAAGGCGGCGCCTCCGACGCTCATGCCTCACCATCCGCTATCAATAGCGTCCTATACGCATGGGAATCGAGCGCACGTTCGCCTCCTCGGATCACGTTCGTCGTTTCCCGTGCCTTCATCGCAGGTGATCGACACAAGTGCGGCCCTTCTCTCCGACCGCCATGCCAAGCGACGACGACCAGGAGCGCGTCGAGCTGCTCGCCGAGTTCGACATCGCGGAGCACGATGATGAGGGCAGGAAGACGGAGCAGCGGAGGCAGATCCGGCGGCGCGCGTGGCGTCCGGCGCACGTGCTCCTTCTCTTTCTATCCTTTCCGCTTTTGGCAATCCTTGTCTTTATCCTTCTCCGCCCGCCCACGCCGAAGGACTTCGCTATCACAGATTCTAGGTTCCGACTCGCAGGCACGGTCAAGAGTTCTGCAGAACCTAGTACCCGTGAATATTTCTGGACGGTGACCAAGTCGGAAGGCGCACCCGCAGGTGCACGGAAACCGATTTTACGCGTCAATGGTCTCTCACCCGGGCCCACGATTGAGGCAAACTCGCACGACCGAGTAATTGTGAGAAATGGCCCTCATCTGCTATATTTGTGCTGAGCTTACTCTGTAGGTACATGTCACCAACGGACTAGACGATGACACCACGTACGTCGTATGGTGTTGGTCGCGCAAATCACCCTTTGCTAACTCACTGCATCAGTTCCATACACTGGCGAGCTCGAAAAAAATCAGTGTACCGTGCGCTTTACTGACCGTATGACACAGGCATGGCCTCAAGCAGAACGGCACGAATTACTACGACGGCACGCAAGGCATAACGCAATGCGGCATCCCACCAGGCGAGACGCTTGTCTACAACTTCACCCTAGATGGCTGGTCTGGGACAACTTGGTGGCAGTCAGTCGCGTTCACTCATCTTACTGTCCGCCGCTGACAGCCTACCAACTCCTAGCTCGCACACCAATACTCAACACACCGACGGACTATATGGCGCTATTGTTGTTCATGAACTGCCAGCGGCCGTTCCTTCATACGACGGCGACGACCTCGTCCTTCTCCTGTCTGACCTCTACAATACCTGGTCTCCGCTTCTCGCTGCCAAGTACCTGTCGGTGAGTTCCATTAAGCATATAGGATCGGGCTGTTAACTCACGTCAAGCCAGAATACCGACGTCGAAGTCGCACCCGAGCCCGTACCCGACGCCAGCGTCATCAACGGTATCGGACAGTTCTTTTCTTGCTGGTCCGTCCCCGAGGAGGATCGCCCGTCGTGCGAGGCCAAGGCAGCGAACCCGGATTACTTTATCTACGACCTCGAGCCCAATAGAACGTATGCGCTCCTTCCTCGACCCTCCTCGATCATCTTATGGCCGGTTACTTCTTGTACTGATACTTCCCTGCGCCAGCTATCGCCTCCGCCTCATCAACGCCGGCTCGCACGCCTCCATGTGGTTCTCCGTCGATGGCCACGCCCTCACCGTCATCGAAGCGGACGGCACGCCCGTCGAGCCGAAAGTCGTTTCGAGCCTGCAAATCCACGTCGCGCAGCGGTATAGCGTGCTGCTGACCACGAACGTCACGACGGAGTCGACGACGGATCAAGCCTCGGACGCACGCCATGATGACGGGGCCAGCGAGCCCCAGGAATTCTGGATACGCTCCGAGCTTGACAAGCGTATGTTCGCGTACGAGAAGTAGGTCTTCATCTCCTTCCCTTCGCTGTCCTCGACTGACATCATCTCGCCTCCAGCATGGCCCTCAACCCCCTCGCGTTGGGAAAGATCCGCTACCGTGCACCGGCCTATGGTTCTAACCCGTCCACCGTAAACGCGCTCGAGCCCCTTGACTCTCAATCAGTGGAAGCACACCCCGCCCTCGACCCCCTCACCCTCACACCCTCTCCGCCACTGGACGCCCCGCCTTCCTCCGACCTCCTCATCCACACCAAGTTCAGCATCCAGCGTATCTACACGCACGAGTGGCGGAGTTTCTTTGACTATATGAGTTGGGAGGCGTTGCCTGAGGGGCAGGCGTCGATCGTGGCGGGTGTGGCCAACGACGCGCAGGAGGAGGGCTTGTGGGAGTTGCCGGGGTGAGTTGAGGTGGCTTTTTTCCCGCAGATACTCAGGAGGATGCCCGATGCTGGGTAGGGACTCACTTATCGAGAAATGTGGCTGACGCTTTCGCGGCAGGGACCAGCTCGTGGCGCGCATCGACGACGTCAAGGTGGTAGACATCGCGATCGACAATCTCGACGATGGGGGTGAGTGGGTCGTCATTATCATCTCCCCCTTGGCCTGCGTATGGCGAATAGGGTCGTTCCTGTTTTGGGACTTCCCCCGGAGGATCAACCTTCCTTCCTTCCTTCAGCTTCCTTCCCTCTCTCGACATTATCATACCTCGGTTCCTTGATCTTCGACTCGGTCTCCTTGATCATTAACTCCTTATCCCTCGGTTCCTGACCTCCTCGACGTCTTCGATGACGCATTCGTTCTCCCCGCATCTGTGCCGAGCCTCCTAGTGATATCTCTTTACTGACGCCTCCTCTCCAGACCATCCCTTTCATATGTGAGTTCCGTTCACTCGACAGCAGTACGCATCTCAATTGCCACAAATTACGCGCAGACACGGATATAAGGTACGCGTCTCCATTTCATCCAATGCACCTCAGCCAACGCAACCGCGCCTATCGTATCTAATTCATTGACGTGTAGCCGTGGATCGTCAGCGAGGGGCCAGGGCGCTACGTGCCCGGACGGAGCGTGGTGAACACGACGAACCCTATGCGGTGGGTGGCACGATTTTCTCATCACTGAAACTTCATGCTAAGTTCTGTGCCAGACGCGACACATTCTTCATCCCCGCCTTCCACTACGCAGTCATCCGCTTCGTGGCCGATATGCCAGGGTATTGGGCGCGTGCGTATCGCTCTCTGTCCTCATGCCGTGACCCTCGAGCTGACCGTGGCCTTGACGCGCCCCAGTCCACTGTCACCTCACATGGCACATGGCAAACGGCGGGCTCTTCCAGATCGCGACACTGCCCTCGCGGCTGAGCCAAACCGAGTTCCCGGAGGATATACTAAGGCATTGCGCGATGGCGAAGGGGGAGGTGTGAGTGGGTGGGTGAGTGAGGGGGGAGGAAGAGGACGGGGGAGTGACAGATTGGTGATATGTGATACTGTGAGGCTAGGGCGGCGCGGGGTAGAAGAAGCGAAGAGTGAAGAAAGGAAGCGAAGAAGGGACGAGGACGGAAGCCTATAGGACGTCTTCCGTCATACTGACTTTGACGTTTTCTGTCAGGGAGTGTGTTTGACAGGGCGTTCCCGTGCTTCCGAGAAGCAGGCTCCTTCGCGGGCTTCTTGCGGGTGAAGGGACACTGGGACTCATTGCAATCACTCGTGTAGTCTGTATCGCCCTGTACAACATGCAACGCATGGGATGGATAGTTCCGTAGATTCAAGCATGTAAACAGATCGTCGGGCGCACTGAGAGTATGGTCAGATATTGTGGCAAATCACAACTTGGTCTTCGGAGCGGAGGGCTGCATCTTGATGTGGACACCTGAGGCGACAAGACGGTGATGCGTGTCGTTCCAGATCTATGAAAGGGTGAGTATGAAGAGGCGGTGCTGTGTTCATTGAGCGCGTTAAGAAGACATAAACGAACCTCGGTCCGTGCCGACGACGCTCGTGCCCCCAGCGCGATGGATGTATTCACGATGCGGATCTTGTCACCTCTGCACGACATTACTTGAGTGGGCGCGGCACGGGCGTTTGCTCAATACGTACAATACGGCAGGGGAATGGTAGACAATGTTAAGTGCCTGCGAGACCATGAAGACGGGCGATCCGTATGCGTGCGCCGAATGCACTGAGAGGGCCAGAGACGAGCAGCTGTCATGGAACGTAAGATACCAATGAATCGCAAATTGCACGGAACACGTACAAGTCAATAAGGTAGGCTGAACATCCGCCATGCATACTGCCCGCGCCGTTCAGCATGTCTGCATTGCTGTCAGCATGGATTTTCCGCTATACCTGCTTTGCACATACCCTCCATAACCTCCAGCGAGCACACCAGCCTGACCTCCTCCCTCGTCGGCTCCTCCGCCTTCTTGAGTATCGACACCTCGTCGACTACGATGCGCATGCCGACAGACGCGGCAAAGCCCCGCGGCTTTCCGTCCTTCGAAAGCCACATCGACAGATCCCTGAACGTCTCCTTCACGTCGTCAGACGCATTGCCAGCGATTTCCAAGGCCTTTGCCATGGCGGGAGGAGGAGAGGAGGGCGCGATAGGCGTGCCCCATGATCATTGTCGGGGATGAGTGTCGGGCGCTCGGGGGAGCAGGGCCGGAGAACGTGATTTCCCCGCGTTCGCCCCACCGGCCCGATGTGATGTCCAGCTCTCCCACGCTCGACTTGAACTTTTGCGTGACTCAACACGAACTTCAGCGCACAGGCCGACGGCCCATCCAGACCGAGAGTCGAGGATTCGAGCGGCACACTTGAGCCGTCTGCACCCTTTCGCCACCCCATATATCAGCAATAAATGCTCTTCGCCATCAAATCAGAAGATTTACGACCCTCACCCAGGACCCCGGAATATACGCATAGAGGCCGTCCTGGAAAATCCGGCTTTGGCGCACATTTATCCACTTTTTTCTTGGGCCTTCGCCCCCCAAATTTATCCGTTTTCTGGAACGGCCTCTTGGGACCCCCAGGATTTATCCACTTTCCTGTGACGGCCTCCAAAAATGGCAATAAAATCGGCAAAAATCCCTTTTTTTCCTCCTCGGGTCCGCACAGGCGGTGCGTAAAGCGCCTGCGATAGAAAGAAGTTGTTGAGTGCAAGCCCAAAGAATAAACGCTCTCAAGGCCCAGGCAAACAGCTACCGCGCGCGCCGCTATTCTTCGGAAGATCAAGTCTGACAGTGGGAGAAAGTGCCAATGAGCGTGGGGAGCTATGAGTTTTCCTACCGTCTCCCAGCACTTGCTCATAGAATGGCTCAATGGTCTGGCGCGCGTCCCAATTGGGGGGCGGCCGGTGGTTCGAGCCGGGGTTCAGGTATCCGTTTTTTCAGGACGGCTTCACCGCATACCCCGTACATATCCGCGTTTTTGGGCCGGCCTCCGCGCCCTCAAGCCCCCAATTTATCCATTTTTTGGACCGGCCTACCGGCCGGGACCCCCAAGATTTATCCGCACCGCTGGACGGCCTTTGTGCGTATATTCCGGGGTCCTCCTCACCCTGAGCAGGGCGGCGCAAACCTTGGAGCGGCGAACACTGGGCGAACGGCGCGAACTGCCCAACAAGCCCGAACAGTCGCAAACGCCCGCCTATCCTGTCGCCTGCACGACTTTGACAGGCCTCAGGTATGTTGAATGTCCGTTGCCTTGTCTCATTTTGGCAGCACCCTCGTTGAAACCCAACGGTTGCCCTTCGCGACTGTTTCTCTCTTGTCGCGCACTCCCCGTGTGACGATGCCCAGACGTCGCCCAGGCCCCTGCATCTTCGAAGCTCTCCGCCCCAGACCCCCGGCGCAGCCACCGCGTAGCCAGGGAGCGGCATCTCAAAAGCAAATCTGGCGCGAAATGACAGGCCCAATTTGACGCGCCGTGCCTGTCCGAAGGCGACCTGCATAATTGCCTCGACCGTCCGTCCGCCGCCCCTCTCTTTCCTTCTTCTCTCTCTCTCCTTGTTGTCTCGACTCTGCATTCCCCGCCTTGTTACGCGCCCCACACCTGACTGACAGAGCAGCGACATGGCGCCTCCGAGGGCCTCTTCAAAAGCGGCGCGCATGCTGGGCATCCCGGACTTCCCTCCGCTCTCGCCTCAGGACGCGACTTCGGCGACACAGCGCCGCCAGTCCGTGGCCAGCATCGACGACGACGACGACGCGCAGGACCACCTCAGCTACGCGAGCTCTGAAAAGACCTCGGCCAAGAGCTCGTTCCGCATGACAGTGTCAACCGTTGCCTCCGCATCTACCGCGGCGTCCGAATACTCTTTCAACGTGCCAGAGGACTCCGGCGTCTCCCCGGTCGGCACCCTCAAGATGGACCAGATGCTGCATGGCGACCGCACGCGCACGCTTCTGCCCAAACGCTCCCTCCCTTCCCTCCTCCCCTCACAATACTCGCGCACGATGGAGGCGCCACCGAAGGTGCCCACTGCCCGCGACGCCAGCCGGAGCGATGAAGGTGCGCGGGTCCAGCCCCTAACCCACGGCTCCCACAGCTCACCGACCCCAGCAGCAGCGCTCGCACCTACCTCCAGCCCCTGCGCCACACCAGACGAAAGCAGCGCGAGTCGCCGCCGTTCGCATGGCGACGACGCAAACCACCCCCAATCAATCACCACATCATGGCCCACCTTCGAGACGCAGCCCCGTGCGCGCGCACGGCCCGCATCCCCCTCGCCTTTGACCCTCCCATCAACTGCCATCCCATCAGCCACCCTCCCATCATCCAATCAACGGCGCCCCCCACGTCCGTCTCCAAAGACCGTAGCCGCCCTCCTCTCTTCGCGCCCAACGGCGAGCGTGGAGAACCTCGCCCTCCCTGATGTAGCATCAGACTCCGACCCCCTGTCCCCCCTGCCCCTGTCCGCGTTCCCCCTGCCGCCGACCACGATCCCTATCCCGCCCCCTCTCCCCGCGATCTCGGCGCATCGGGAGCGGCCGCCATCGCCGCTGCAGGCGAGGAGGCCACCGAGGCCGCAGCGAGCGCCGAGGAGGCCGTCGACGGCGGATGCGACGGTGCCGGGGATAGCAGCGTTTCCTAGCCGCTCGTCGACGGCGGATAGCTTCTATGGTGCCTCGACATCGTCTACGACGTCTAGTCGACATGCGCCTTCTGGATGGACCGACGATGTTCTTCCCGCCACTCCCAGTGAGAGGCATATCCTCCACCCGCCACCGACCGCACCTCTGCCTCCTCCATCCGCGCCTCTCCCCTCTGCCCCACTTCCTTCTCGTCCTGCTGCCCCCGCCCGCCGTCCCCCACTCGCCGCCCCCTCCGGTAAGGCCGCCTTGCTCCTCGGTGTTGGCGAGCCCGGGCGGTCAGCCACGCCCGAAGCGCACAAGAAACACCGTCTCCTCCGCAAATTCATGCCGCGCCCTCATACTGCCGACTCCGACCACCATGCGCCGGACTTTGGGTCTAACGCTCATAATCACGGCGGGAAGGCCGACCACAATCACGGTGCGAAAACTCTGGGAGGTCACCACCACACCGAGAACGCCGCGCTAGCAGCGAAGCGGGAGGCAGAGCGCATCCGACACGACGCGGAGGTGCGACATGCGCTGCACGCGTTTGTGTATGCAGACCCGCACCCGGACTGGCCGCCGAAGGTGAAGAAGCCGAAGCAGACGGGGTCGAGCGCGGCGATGAAGGGGAAGTGAGTTGTTTCTCTGTGTCTTTATTTTCTGTTTGGGTGTGCGTATAGGATGCTCTTACTGACGAGCTTTTGTCAGATCCGGCTGGTGGTAATATCCACGGACCACGAACAAACGCGCAAATGTAAACACGTACCGATCCGCGCTTTCGCATGCTCTCCTTGAACCCAGACAATCCAACTTTGTACTCTCACCGTTCCTTGGAAGGGACTGCTGTCCCAACTTCCCCATCACTTCACCCTCTCGCTGTCTCGTGCCCTCGTTCCTTACCTATCGCCCGGACTTCATCTATTTATCCTCTTAACCTCTGCGTGTAATGGGTTTTGTGCCGTCTCTATTGGTGCTTGGGCCGTCTGTCTACCAGTGCCACTCCTTGTATAGGGTCTCTATCGTATTATCCGGGCAGTGTACAGTATATCTGTCCGACTGTAAACATTATGGCGGTTGATGGACCGCGTAAATAGTGTACTTAGTAGCAGCTAGCAATATAGCCGTATATCTTGGTTTACTTGAGAGATCATTCGCACCAAGACGCTGAGCGAGACGAAGATGTACGCAGGACGAGGCGGTCTCGATAAAAGATGAATATAGACTACCTCTTCCGCCGCTTTTTGGGGCGCGGGCCGTTCATCCCGGCGTCGCCATTGCTAGCAGACCCGATCGCCTTAGCCACCGCCTGCGCGCGTACTTTCGCGGGCACCTTTTCCCAGTAAAGCTCCTCTCTCCGACCGAGGACGATCTCCGTGCAGATCACGCTCCCAGCACCATTCTCCTTGCCCTCGTCGTCCAAGCCAGACGTCTGGCAGAGCTTCTTGGAGGTGAAGTACTCATGTAGGCGGTTTGCGTGCGCGGGGGTGGCTAGACGAAGGTGGCACTGCGAAGAAGGGTCAGGTCAGTCGACGACCACTTACGTATGCAAAGCAGAGCGCACCGAGTCCATTCCCTTAGCGTAGTCGACGTAATCGATGCCTTCACCGCCAACCGCGCGCCCGAATAGCGTCTTCAAGGTCGTCTTGTTCGTCTCGATGTGCACGCCGCGCACAAAGACGAGGCAGCCGTAGGGATAAGGCGCAGAGGCGTCGAGCGCGGGTCCGCTTGACGGCACTGCCTTCGGTGCTGAAGGTGCTTCTGCGTCCTCTGTCGGTCCGAGTGATGTGCGCTCGTACGAGTCCGTCTTGTGCACGATCCCAGCGAGTTGTGCGTCCTCATACGCAACAATTTCCGCCATGACGCGTGCTTTGCGCTCTTGGTACTCTGCTTGCAGCACGTCCCATCGCGCCTTCGATAGCGCACGAAGGCCAAAGCGAGCAGCCTCAGATCGAGGGTCGGTACCTTCACTCTCAGTAGTCGAAGGACGGCTACGCCATGGGTATGCTTCGACGAGCTTTGCAGCGTCGTTGAGGTCGAGCAGGGTGACGAGGGCATAGCCTCTGCATTTATGAGGATCTCTTGGGCGATCGGAGGGGCTCGTGGGGAATGTTATGTGTGCGACGCGCGCGAGTACTCCCTCGAGGCAGGCTGCAGTTAGACGGTGTACACCAGGGATCGTGCGGTATTGAGGAGGAATGTTCTCCTGCGGTGCAGAGTCAGAGGAGCGCGCGAGTAATACGGCAAGGTCCACGCACCAAGTAAACCGTTCGCGCGTCCCAATCATCCGGAGAGTAGCGGCGCGTCGGTGCATCCCTTCGGCGGACTTCGTGTCCGCCGGTACCACTGGACGAAGACGGGTCCGCGACAATCATGCGTACTTCAATATCGTCGGGGCAGTAGTGACGCAGAGCGCGAACGACGTTGATCTCCTCCTTGGCTTCCAACGGAGTGCCATTCCGCTCGAATACGCGACTGAGGGGAACGTCTTGGTCGGACCATCAGCGTGTCGCGCAACAGAGGTTGACTTGGACGTACACCCCGCATCCTCTACATCCCTAAAGCCTCCTCCTTGTCCATTCTTGACCTCTGCTGCCCATTCTTCATCATCCCAGAACGCGTAGTCGGAGAGTGCGAGTAGGATCGCTGACGCGTAATCTTCGTTCGGGGCTGCATCTTTTGACTTTCCCTTTGCAGAGTCAGATGGTCCTACTTCTACCTCTGGAGTATCCCTCTTCTCCGTCGCCGCGTCGCGCGAGAGTGAAGAGGGGATCGCGTGCGTTACGCGCGGAGGCGCTTTGAGCTGGTTCTTGTTCCCCTTCGTCAGAGCTCGGGGCAGAAACATAGCTGGCCAAAAGGTCTCAAGAAGTCAGGCAAGTTGGGAAATGAGCTTCATGCATCCGAAGAGGATGTCGGAAGGTGAGAAGATGCTCATCAATCCCGGTCGAGGAGAGCCGTGACACGCGCGTCATGTCACGATTGCCACAAAATACTGTGGCATCCTGATAAGGTCCAACTTCAACGTTCATCGTCGCGTACTTCTAGCTGCTCTCTCGCTTCCTTCACACTCAGCAACTGTATTTGCTGCCTCTAATCACAAGATCTAGAACTCTCGAGCACTGCAGGCATTGTTCAGATCAGACGAGTCCAAGTGAAGTCATTCTCTCCGTGCCATCCTTCGTCGACGATCCCTGCCTCCATCGCTTATTCGCGCGCTCGAGGTCTGAACCAGACTCAAGCTCAAGAGCTGTGTCTATCTTGACCGTCACGACCGTCCCGAGCACGTGCAGGCTGCCAACTTGCGCTCGGACCCTTGCATCGATTCTTCTCACACACCATCATGGGTCGCGACAACCGCATCGTCGAGACCGAAGACATCCTCGTCACCCTCGGTCTCTCCCGCCAACTCGCCAAACAATACGCCCCGGTGCTCGAGAACAATGACAATATCCTCCTGGCCAGCGTGCCCGCCTCATACATCATCTTCCTTGATGAAGCAGAGGACCTGCTCAAGCAGCCAGAGGAACTCCGCAACCAAGGAGAGCTCGATCAGGCTATGGAGATCCTCGAGCGCCTCCGGAAGGAAGTCTTCACCATCGGTGACCCCCAGATACACGACGCCCTCGACATGCGCATCGCGTACGGTATGATGCTCGTGCACATCGACAAGCGTGAGTTCCGCGCGGCGCGTGTCGAATTCAACCACGCACTCAAACTATGGGAAAAGCACCCGTGGTTTGCCGAGGTGCGTCTTCTCTTCGCTGATGCCTTCTGTGTCCTCAACATTCCAACGTGATGCTCTTGTTGCGGTACAGATGCGCATCTTGCCGCTGGACTTGCTCTACACCGCCTTGGCTCGCTGCTGTGAAGGCATGGGTTATGGCTTTGAGGATCAAGCGGAACAAGCTTGGGAATTGGCAGAACGCTACGCACCGCAGCGGAATGCCTCCGCTAAGCAGCCAGAGCCAAACCCAGAGCCCGAACCCGAACTTGTTGTCGAAGAGCTGCCCAAACGAACCGTGAAGGTCAGCACATCGACGCCGAGACATGATCCCAAGCGCAAGAAGAAAAAGGGAAAGACTACCTTCTGAATCGCCCTCACTACACGTACAATTGTATTTGCCATGTCCGCCGCCTAGCTGTAAAACTAAAAGAAAGAATGCTTTTGGTGTGAGGGTCGTCTGGTCGCCCTGAAGGATACTGTACAAGTGTTTACAGGGTTTACTGACTATAATACAACATGAGTGTAAGGGGCGCGCACAGCGCGTCATGCCACAGCAGCCATCTCCTGACCTTCCTTTGCCATAATCGCCAGCAGCTCATTCAACGCACCCGCCTTGAACTTCGCGCTTTCCAGGTGCGCCTGCACCTCCATCCACCGCTGCTCGCGCACCGGCATCACCTTCTCCTCGTCGTCGTACATGCCGATGTCTGCGCACTTGGGGAACAGGACCGCGAGGAAGGCGGCGATCTCGCGCGTCTTTTCGATGGGGGAGGTGCAGATGTGGAGGTAGTCGAGGCAGTTGCCGGCGAGGCGCTCGAGCCGTGCGCGCGCGTTGTCGCCGAGGTCGGGTAGTGGGTGCGTCGCGTCTATTCCGAGCTGGAGGTAGTCTAGCCGCGGGCAGTGTTCTGCGAGCGCGAGGATGGAGCCGAATGTACAGCGCGGGCCCCGTGGTGGACGGTGGTACGGCGCGAGCTGCACCTCAAGCGCATCCGGCCACTTTGGTGCGACGTACGCGATATCCACGTCCGTGAATGCTACGCCGCAATATGGTTGCAGCGTCACGGAACGCAACCGATGGAAGCGACCCAGCGGCCGGACCGCACCGCCGCCAATGAGGTACCGGTCGACATCCTGATCGCGGATGACCTTCCGTGGCGCGCTCTCGGAAAGCTGCTCCTCGGTGATAGTCAACGAGGTGAGCGTCTCGGGCGAGAGGTTCTCCGACAATGTGCCGATGAACTTGTCCCACTCCGTTGCCACAGATGGCAGATGCGTGCCCACATACACGGACTGCAGCGGCCAGGGCCCCGACATCTGCAGCACGCCGTTGAGAGTCTCCATGCTCGGCACGTAGAGGAAGAGCGCGGTGAGCGCGCGGAAGCCGGGCTGCGCGAGGGTGACGGGCAGGTGCGGGTCGACGACGGCCATGTGCAGCGTCTGCAGGTTCGGGAGCTCGGCGAGGTGCCCCAGCGCCTGCGGGCTGAGCTCGAGGGAGCTGAGGGTGAGGCTCGATATGGTGTTCCAGCAGTTGCCGACGATGTCGCACAAGAAATCGGCATCGTACGACGCGAGCGCCAGTTCTCGCACGGACGGGCACGAGTCGGCGAGTGCGAGCAGGAAGAGGGTGGGTGGGGTCGCGTCCGAGTGTGCTTGGCCAATGTCGCTGCGCGTGCCACGATACAGGCGCACGGAGGTGACCTTGTTGCCAACGAAACGCGCAAAGAACAGCTGCGAGTATCCCTCGTCCATTTGCCAGTATAGCCGTTTGAGGTTGGGCAGGAGCGTGGATTTCGGTACGCAGCTGCTTAGCATGCGGTACACCTCCCGATGCACCACAGGTTCGTCCGATGCCTGGGTGGTGTCAAGACTCTTGACGAGGGGTCCATAAACATAGAGTCGGTGACAATCATCCGGTGTGAGTGGTCGAGTAAGCCGCTGTCAAAGGTATTATGAGCGTGGGCGCTGAGTAACGGCTCGCGTACACGCACAAAGGTAAGCCGATCGTCTACGACGCGCTGCTCCCAAGCGTCGGCGGGCAAGCACTTGAGCAGCGGGATCAGGCTGGTCTGCTTTCGCCACAAACACGGCGCAGCAAGGGTCCAAAAGGCGCGGTTAATCTGCGCGAGCGCCGCGATCGGGCGCAGGCGCGGGCCTTTGGCGGTCTTGGCCGGCGGGAGATGCTCGGCTTCCTCGCAGATGAGCTGGACGAGCTCCGGGATGTCCCATGCCCTGTGGCGAGCGGGGGCCCTGTAGTAGTACATGCGTGTTCAAGCTGGTCTGGTCCAAGGTGCGAAAGTGACAAACACACCTCTCGGACTTTGTTGATGCATACGCGACCATGTGTGGATCAGAGTGTATCGATGAGTGGCGGGAGGCTTGCTTTGTTCTGTAGTTAATTTCGCTGTAAGTTGGGTCTATCGGCGCGGTCTCGTCTGAAGCATGCAGGGTAGATAAAAAGGCGTCAAGCGAGAGCGGGATGGAGGAGGGCAAGGAATAAACCGCCACGAGGATGAAGCGCCGCGCTCACGTTTCACAGGTTACATCACACCACTAGCTGGCGCGTCGGCCCGAAGACATGCGGCGCCGGGGTCCAGGAACCGGACATAAGGGCGACGGTGGACCCACAAGTTCAATGATTGCCATGTATGGCATGGGGGAGGTAGCATGATGGGGGCGTCCGTGTAAAGATGGCAGCAAGGAAAGTGGAAGAAAAAGGAGGAAGGGGAGGAGGGGGGAGGGGAACCGATCCAAAAGCCGTGGCGACGCTGAACGTTCAGTACGTCCAAAGTACCACGCCGAACATGGAGGCGGTCACAAGGTCGCTAAGCTAGATGGACTCACGATTCAGGAAGTACGGCAGCGGTGGAGGACTATAGCGATCTCACTGTCAAGCCTCAATGATTGCTATACTCTGCATCATCAATGCGTAAGACGTACGGCAATGATGATGCACTTACACTTCTCGAGAATGCTTGTCTTCTCCGTGTGGTCAAAAGTTGATGAGTTCTGTATGTTTTCGTATGGAGATGGGGGTTAGGGACAAGTCTCAAAGCTATACAGGTCTGAATTTGCGGCGCAACTGAACGCGACGCCGCGTGACGTCACGTTGAGCCTCGTTTCCTGTTCTCCGTCGGACGTCCTCATTGTATTTATTTACCAGCTTTCTGAACCCCCCACCCGAGTGTCCTTCAGAAGGGCCAAAAGACGAGCTGGATACAAAAACATATTTTCAACTTCAAACATACACGGGGCTACATTCCATACAGGTATACAAGCTTCGTTCCGGACTACAATGGAGGCTGCATAAGTCGAACATATAAAGAATTAGATGGAGGGTACAAATAGGGCATGCGATCGCGTAAACATCGAGCGCATAATTTTAAGACTTGTTGTGGTGGAAGAAGGAGGAAATCCCATGATGCTCC
This sequence comes from Pleurotus ostreatus/Saccharomyces cerevisiae fusant, assembly GCA_024196135.1. NCBI lineage: Eukaryota > Fungi > Pleurotus ostreatus/Saccharomyces cerevisiae fusant. The sequence goes on along the minus strand of JAMQCK010000061.1, from coordinate 65,451 downwards.
TTAGGGCGATCGTGCGTGATGTTGCCGGCACCACCGCGTCCGTGGCTCTCATGATCATGGTGCTGGGGGTGAATATGCTCAACAGGAGGCGCAGGGGAGTGGGTGATGTTGCCAAAGCCGCCGCGGCCGGTGGCATGTCTGCAAGATAGAGGCGTCAGCATATCTCGATGATAGTGCGATAAGATATGGGGGGACGCACGTCTCCTCGGGCAGCGAGTGCGACTTGCGCTCCTCGTCCTCTTCATGAAGGGTCTCGGAGGAAAGGGGGCCCTCGCCGGAGACCATGTTGCCAAAGCCGCCGCGGCCGGTCGAGCGCACGGGCTCGCGGGAGCGCGATCGGGAGACGAGCGACTTGGGCTCGCGCGATCGGCTGCGGGAGATGTTGCCCAGTCCCCCGCGGCCGGTCGAGTGGGGCATGTCGCGTCCGCGCTCTTCGGCGGCGCGCAGGATCTCGCGCTCGCGGGCCTCGTTGCCCTCGGAGACCTCGCGGGAAGCGCGGGAGGGGGACCTCATATTGCCCGCGCCGCCGCGTCCGGTGGAGTACACCTGCCGATCAGTCAGTAATGGAAGCAAGCGAACAGTACAGCTACGCACCTCCTTCGCATGCGCGGGTATGGGCTCTCTTCCACGGGTAGCAGAGAAATCGTCAGGTCCATCGTAGACGGGGACCTCCTCAGAGGCGCGATGAATGTTCCCCAGTCCTCCTCGGCCTGAGGAAGTCTACAAGTCGTCAGCATCGTCTCCCCCCACACCCAATGACCTACTTACAAATTCGTGTCCCCTCGAAGCAGAGCGTTCGTTCGACATGATGGTGGTGATGAGCGCAGATGACAAGAACGGTGGCGGCACTGTCAGGGCACTCTATATAAGTAAAGGGGTCCCTTCAGTTTTTACCCGCGGCCAGACGATGAAGTCATCGGTCGATTTCGACGTCCTTGGCGATGCTCGCTCACGGACCACGGACCACGGATCTAGGAGCCCGACTAGGAGGGAGGGGCGGAGGGGAGCCTCGATGGGTCAAGGCCCGCGACAGGAAAGGGAAGATCATGCTGAGAAGCGGTACCTACCCTCGAGTATCAGGTGACGGGTTCGACTTTTGAGGAGGAGAGGATCGCAGATAGACAAGCAATCAAAGAGGTAGAGGATATACATGTCCCAGAATATACTTGGAACCTCTCCATCCTCCCCGTCAACCCCCACCAGCCACCTCCGACAGGCACCCTCCGGCACAGTGCCACCATCGATCCTGTACGCTGTCAGCCATGGTCCGTATCATGACGCTGCTCTCACCCTGCTACTATACCACTCCTTGCTGCATAGGACGAGCACGATTGCCGTCAGCGCCGTAAGTGAAGTGCTGAACTCGTCTGGGATCGTGAGCGTCGCGGGCTTGCTCTTCTCAGAGACCTTCCCGTCTTTTGGCGTGGATTCGGCAACGAGTGTGGAGGCAGAGGGCCCGATGTAGACCTGCGAGAGCCGTGAGGAGGAAAAAGCAAAGGCTCACATTCAATTTTCACTGGCAGCTCGAGTTCTCGAACGGACCTACGGTGTAGATGGTGTTTCCCAGCTTCCAGACGAGCTTTCTGCCAAGCAGTCAATGGATTACAAGGTTGGCCAGACAGAACATACAACACACTGCCTCCAAAAACTGGTCGAGCATTCGCCTTCTTCATGCGCACGAACTGCCCTTGGACGTCGAACATCTTCTCTCGCCAATGGTCGGAGGCGACGGGCTTCTCTGCAACTACTTACAACGGTCGCGCAGTCTCGACGCGCATGGGAGTGCTACCGTTCTTCAGCCGCAGAGACGAGTTGAGAGGATTGCTGCTCCGAGTTGAGAGCAAGAACGTAGGCACGACGAGAGAAATTGTTGTCGCCGAAGGTACCCGGATCGATATTGAAGTGCAGGTCGACAGGTCGAGCAGAGCCCTAAGGTGCTTGTTCTATGACCTCCATTTGCCGCTGAGGTCGATATATGCACCTGCGCCTTGCGGAGCATTCGTGAGACGAGCTGTTGCGGAACAGGCGACGAAGTGGCCGGAGGGGCTCCAGCTATTTACTGTCAGGAACAGCGGTAGCCAATGGCGTATGCTGGGCGCTGAGGGAGCCAATAATGACCCTCCGCGGACAGGCAAGCGCTCGGGGAGAATGCTGTCCGCAGAGATGGGCGAGGAGACGGGCGCTGGTCAATCGGCATCAGGACCTATGTCACGCATGGGCTTGCGTCGCGAGAGGCTAGAGGGCGTAGATGAAGCGCATGAAGTCCGTCGAGGCGAAGCATTTGCGAGGTAATCTGGGAAAGTAAGTTGTAGTGACGGAAGCAAAGCGCGACACCGAATCCGGCAAGCGCCGTGATGGACCCACACCATCAAAGCTTCCATGACATGGCCACGGAAGTCAAACTTCCAACTTTCTGAAGCAATTTCCGCATCTTCCGACGAGCTGGACGCCTTCAAACGCGAGGGAAGGGCACAAAAAGGGCCTGACCGGGAATTGAACCCGGGACCTCCTCGAAACGATGCTCGCACCCTAACAAGGAATCATACTACTAGACCATCAGGCCTCGGAAATTAGATACATCTACAAGGAATCTTGCAGACAGCATGCATGACACACAGGCGCCCTGTGAGAAGGACGACTCGGGGACTGTGACACGTCATCAGACAGCTTGTCCACATGTCAATCCTTTCAAAGGGAGATGAAAAAGGGAGAGGAAGAGGGACGCAAGGTCGTACCCTAACAGAGGCTACTGTGTTTTGTGTTGATGCTTGAGTACGCGTAGCTAGCCTATTGTTTGTGTAACGAAGTCGGAACTCCGAGCTTAGCTCATGTGTAGCAGCGCAAGAGCCGCGCCTGGGGCCTGGTACCGGATTTAACACCTACCTGATTGGGAACAATAGCCATTTGATCCCTGCAGCCCACATCTTCGCACGACAAGACGCTTTTCGTCTGCACGCCACATCCAGCGGAAACATTCTACAAGTATACGAGAAAGCATGTCTATTCCATCCACGCAAGTCAGCATCTATCGTACATTATGTACATTTCCACCCTTTCCACAACGCATGTATTCCCCTTGCACAGTCTACAGCTCAACCTTAATCCGATGGTACCCCTCCGCATCCTTCCTGAACTCCTCAATGCTATCATACGGCACCGCACGCCCCTCCCAGTCGTACGTCGTGCCCAGCTTGTACTCGAAGGGCGCCGGCGCGGCGGGCATGCAGGTGTATCCCAGGTCGACGCCGTAGTTATCGAAGGCGAAGGGGTCGCCGGGGTTGGCGGGGGCGGTGAGGACGATCGCGTTGGACATGTCCATCGAGATGTCGGAGTCGAAGTAATTGAGGGGGGTGAGGATGAAGCCGGTGGTCGCCACGTTCGTCTTCGTGTTCGGCGAGTCCTCCGCTTGGGGCTGAAGGAAAAGATTAGCATAGACGATGACACGATGCATGGGTAGACATACCAGATGATGCATCCCAACGTTGATCCACGCCACAATATCCTCCTGCTCGATGTTCTCCCCGTCGAAGAACTTGTGGAAGTCGACCATGGGCGCGCCCGGCAGGTTCATGTTCCACGCGCTACTGGACGACGGCTCCGTCTCCTTGCGCTTCGAGAACGCCATGTTGTACCGCGCCCAGTTCGCGTTGTTCAGCATGCGGCGCGAGCCGACGACGCTCTGTGCAAACACCCTCCCATCAGCCTTCCATCTCCCTTCAACCATCATCCCATGGAACACGCACATTATGAATCGGCGAAAACCCCGGGTGCACCGCATACCCCCTCGGCACGTCCCACCTATTCATCTTCTCCATGTTCACCACCGAGAACCCGCCCTGGAAGTTGGTCGGCCACTTCAGGAGCGCGTCGTCCTCGTTCTTGATCGGCGTCTTGGTGATGACGCCCTGTGTATGGTCCGCGCCCCAGTCGTCGCTGAACCAGGGCTCGTGGCGGACCTCTTGGCTGACGGTGGTGTTCATGGCGGTGTTCTCGAGCCCGGCGATGTCGAAGTCGACCTTGTAGTTGATGATGTGGTCGTGGAGGTTGCCCACTGATGCAAGATGAGCGGGAGGACGCACACGAAGAACGGAGAGAACGTACTGCTCGTGTCACGGATGCGCCCGCCGTATCCATTCTGCGTCGGCTCCCAGTAGCCGCCCTGAAGGTAGCCGGAAGCGGAGAGCTTGACTTCCATAGTCCCATCGAGGTGGAAGACGTAGTCGAACACTGCACGGCGTCAATTTTGAGTCTCATCCCACAGCTTCACCACTTACGATAGTCGTAGCTGTAAATCCATCGTCAGCATGGATCCTCGCAACCCAAAAACCATATCACTCACTTCCCGACCGTGCTGATACTCCGAATAGTCAATGTATAGCCCTTCACCGCCCCGAACTCGCCCTCCGCGTAGCCCGTGTGCCGCGTTATCGGCTTGCCCGAGTCCTGCTCGAAGATACAAATCGCGCGCGGGACGTGGACACTGCCGACGCCAGAGTGGGTGGTCGCGGGGAGGAAGACGGCCTCGTGAGGGCAGTCGTAGCCGGGGAGCATGTCGCGGACGGAGCGGCCCATGCCGAAGTGGCGGTCGAGCCAGGCCGTGCTGGCCTGGAGTGGGTCGTTGCCGGCTGAAGCGACGCATAAGTCCAACGACGAGAGATAGGCAACGAGTGAAGCTCACAGTACTGCGCAATCGCCTCCTGCGGGGACAACTCATAGATAATCCTTTCACCCTTGATCCTTATATCCCAAAAGTTCAAGCCCATATCGCGGTCGAAGCCGAGGTACATGCTCCAGCCCATCCACGTCACGTACTGCGTCCGCTCGTCGACGCGGAAGCGCAGGCCGGCGAAGGACACGGAGCGCGGGCCGGGGAGGTGCTCGAGGTCGCGCACGGCGCCGGAGGGCTTGCGCGTCGCCCAGGAGACGTCGGCGGAGGAATCGTGGTAGGCGCGGACGAGGGTGCCGTTTTTGAGTGCCGAGTTGAAGTCGGCAACGGAGTCGAAGACTTGCTTGTTGTAGACGACCTAGGGTGGGTGTGTGAGAGGATGAGGGTGGAGAGGCAGGAGGGTGAAAGTACCTTGAGGATCTTCCACTGCTCGGGGTCGGTGCCGGACATGTCGACGTATTGCCAGAAACCGATGGGATGCAGCCAGGGGCCGGGAGCATTGCGGCGCCATGAGATCCACATGCGACGGAACTCGCCGTCGAAGCTGAAGGGACCGCTACCTGACGCGACCAGGGTGTCGTTCGGGGAGCCGTTCGCGGTTCCATTGAAGAGTTCCTACATGCTCGTTAGCAGGAGGACTGGATAGTGCGTCGGATATTGCGCACCAGCATCGCATCCGCGAGAGGAGGGGTAATGCGACCCAGCAGCTCAGGAAGCTCGTTCCCTGTCAAGTATCCGCGAGCATTAAACGGTACGTCCGGGCGATGGTAGATCTCCGTCAGCTCGCGCATCGACGTCTCCTTGCTGATGGGTAGGGGACCAAGAAGGTAGATCTTGACGGCGGGGATAGTGCCATGATGGATAGAAACCCGTGCATACTTCACGGGCTCCTTCGCAGGGATGGGATCGTCAAGGTAGGCAAGCGCATCGGCCTTGGAGGGGTAGTAGCGTTCGATGAGGAAGATTACATTGTCGGACATGGACGAGCCGTGCGCGCGTGTAAGGTTGAGGCCGCGTTCGGGCGCCTCAAGCCATCGCTGGATGCTGGATGTCTCCTCAACCGTTAGAGATGCCCAAGGGTTGATCGGCGCGGGGGGCTTCGCAGAGGACACGGAAGGAGCCGCGCATTGCGCGAGGGGAAGTAGATCGTCGCTCGCATCGTGCAAGATGAGGTCCTCGAGCTTCCCCGCAGGTCGAAACACGAGAGCTGAGAGTGCGATCGTGCCAAGGAAGAGCGCTGCAAAGGCCCCGAGGCGACGGCGCACCTTGGAGGGCGCGGGCTGCGGCGCCGGCGCGTCCTCCTGCTTCAGAGGCTCGTAGGCGTAAGATGGGGCCGTCATGGCGTCAGAAAGCCAACCAAAGTCGCGCGCGGGCTTCGCTTATAAACACACAAAAGCTGTATACCGCCTCAATCCGCAGGAGTCCGTGAGGAGGGTGCAAAGGAGGGTGATAAGACCGATAAGCTGCCCGTGGGTCGGTGAGTCAGTGCTCATGTTGCCTGCCTCCCCGACGGCCTGGCGATAAGGCTTCGGTGTATACGCAGACCACTGATAGCATTTCGGCGATCCGGACGAGTGCAATGAGCGAAGGTCGTGGTCGAGCGCGACGACGACGCGAAGGTTGGGACTAAGTCCATTTGTTTGTCCGAATAGCGGCCAAATAATACGCGTTCCTTGTTCCCCGCCATCATGGACGTTGACACCACTCCCGCCGGCGCACCCATTGTCGACCGCGAAAAGGTCAGAATATATTCAGCCATGCCTATCCAAAGCTAATAAGCATTAGACAGTGCCATTTCTTGTACGGACATTCGTGAAGATCGGCGGCTTCCACCGCATCGCGCTTTTCGAGGATGGAACGCTCCCCACAACCGATGAGCAGCAGCTCTTCACCTGGTACGTGGTCTGCCCCTCTCCCCCTCCCCCTTACTGACATATCCTCAGGAAAGACGCGACCCTCCGCGAAGTAGTCTCCACATTGCGCAACACCGCACCCCATGTCCCCGAATACCGCCACCCCCTCGCGCGCTTCAGCTTCCGCACTGTGTACGCCGACTCGAGCACCAAGGGTCGCTTCTCGCAAAAGGACCTTGGCATGGTCTACTCGCGCGACATTCTCGGCGAACCCGGCACCCTCGGCACTACCGCCCCGCGCTTGCTCGAGGACGACGACACGCCGCGCGTGCCCGCGGAGAACCCGGAAAAGGCAGAGCGCACGCTCGACGAACTGCGCTTCGTGCCCGGGGACTACCTCCTCGTCGCCGTACTCTTCCCGAACCGCGTCAATTTGGGCACGGAGCTGAGCATCAAGGGCAGCGCTGCACCTGCAGCCGCGGCGGAGCGAGGAGGGTGGAAAAATGGCGCCGGTGCAGGTGCAGGCCGGGGTGGTGGGCCTGGGGACGCGGGCTGGGGATCACCGCTTGGCGCTACGGGTGCGCCAGGACGCGGGGGTGGACACTGGCGAGGCGAGTCGAACCCGTCGAGCGGCCCGCGAGGAGGCGGGAGGGGAAGGGGCGGAATCGACCGCGACGCCGACCGCGACAGGGACAGGCGCATGCCACCACCACGACGCGACTCGCCTCCACACCGTGGTGACGGAGGGTGGGGGAACCGCGGCGGAAGGGGAGGCAGGAGATCACGCTCCCCGCGTTCGCGCTCGCCTCCCCCTCGAAGGCGCGGACCACGATATGACTAAGCGCGTCGACATGCTTGAGCCTTCACGTCTATCCCGGACTCTGTACTTACGCTCTTGTCTGCCGCGAGGCGGCTTTACAATACATCTTGCCACACCCAACCAACCCGCTTCAACTTCGACTCGAACGAACTGCTGAAAAATGCGAATTGACACCCAAGTATTCGTTACTCTCTACACCGCACACTCAGACGAAGAAGATCCTAGATATGTATACTTACAGACAAACAGCTCAAAGTATGTGACAGCGAAGCGATAGATACTAACGAGGGGCGAAGACCTGCGAGCGTCCGAGGGCTGTGTCCGTCGTGCTGGGGGGATACTAACTTACAGTAAACTACCTGGAACGCTGTCAAGTGCAAACGAGTGTGTGGTGCGGTATCGCATATAGGGCTGAATATGGACAGGTGAAAGGAATTGAAGAGATGTTGTTGGTCCCACAGAAACACAAAAGGATAATCCCACCGAAGGAGAAGGAAGAACTGGAGATTTACGAGAACGTTGGCGCCATGAAGTGCCCGGCCTGCACGGCGCCCTTGCCGATGCTCTGTGCGAGCGCGCGGCGCTTGTCCTCCCAGGCCTTGAGCGCGCGGATGATCTGGATGACCTTGTCGCGCTTGCCCTGGCGGACATCGTTGATGCTGACGCTGCCCATCTTGACGTCGTTGTCGAGGAGGAAGTCGAAGAGGCGGAAGAGGCCGTCGAGGCGGTCATCGCCGGCGTCTCGAGGGAAGGCGGAGTCGGGCACGGGCGGGTTGGAGGGCTGACCCTTGATGGACTCGGCGAGGCGCAGGAGGCCGAGGCCGGTGAGGAGAGGTCCGCCGGTGTCGTGAATCTGGAGGTTGTTGGGTAAATGGGAGTTGGCCCAGTCGATGAGGCCATCGTCAAGGGGAGTCTGAGAGAAACGTGAGCGGGGAGATATACAAGGCAAGTGGTAAGGACTGACCGAAGGCTGAGAGCTCAACCTGCGCATCTCGCGCGAGGGACGCGGCGGTGGCAACCTCGGGGTATCCGTGGGCTGAATCGCTTCACCAGGATCGACTGTCTCGTTCGTGAAGAACGACTCCAGCCGCGCACGCTCCTCCTTCGTGTCCGTGCTCGACGGCAAACCCATGAGGACCCGCGCATCGCGACTGGACAGCTGGTTCGGGTTCTCGCGACGCATGAGCTTCTGCGTCGCTTCACGAGCAGTAGGTGACGGCGGGCGCGGCGCGGGATTCATGGCTTGCGCAACCATGAGCGGAATGGTGGGGATGTTGACGGACGAAACAACGGGCTCTGCGATTGATGATCAGGATACATCAAGCACAAGAAAGAAGGAAAGGCGTACTGGTGTAATCGCGACCGATAGTAGCCTTCATGATGGCCTTCATCCAGTCGCGGATGATCGCCTTCTCCTCGGAGCTGAAGTAGTGCGTCTTGTCGTGGTCATGATCTATCCTAAACCCATATCGACCCGGATCCACACTCTCATCCACAGTGACCTTGTAGCCCAGAATGTTGATGTAGCCCTTGATCTTCGTTTCCTGTACGAGGCGTCAGGATCCCTTCAAAGTGAACGCGCCCCCTACTCACACTAGTGCTGTTACTCCGAAGGTAGTACAAATGTGGGCCCTTGAGCACGAAGTACCGCAGCTTCCAGCTGTTGTACCGGTCGCCCTTCTTCCGCATCCAGCCCGCATGGTCCGGCTCGCCGATCTGCTCGAGGATGCTCTGCCCCGGCTTGAGCGGGTTGGCCGCGATCTTCTCCTTCTCCTGGGCCGTCGGCACGTGTGGCGTCGACGAGGTGCGTTTCCGGAGCAAGGTAGGCGACTGAGGCTCGCGCTTCTCAACGTCAAGCTTCTCCTTGACGTCCTTATCCTTCGACTTGTCTTTGACATCCTTGTCCTTCTTGGGCTTCTTCTCCTTCTCCTCCTTTCCATGGCTGAGACCTTGAGAGGTGGAGGGGCGACCGCTCGAGGTCTTCCTGCCGCTCATGCGACCAAGGGTGAAGGAAGATCCAGGCTTGTCAGAGTCCTCACTATGATGATGTCAGCCAATATGCGACGATACAGAAGGAATAGACGTACGGATTGTACTTGGGAGGGGGCTTGCGGCTGCGGCCCAAAGGCATGCCACCGAAGATACTCAGACGTTCGCCGCCCCTGCCGGTGTTGCCATCCACGCTCTTGCGCGAGCGGTGGCGCAGGGTGTCCTTGTCTTTCTTCTTCTCCTCCTTGCTATGACTGTCCTTGCTGTCCTTGTCGTTCTCCTGGGACAGAGACGGAGAAACTGCGCCGTCCTTCGCGGAGTTGGATGTCGAGTCTTGCGAACGGCCCCAGATGCGTCGGCGGACGTTGCTACCGCTGGCTGGGACGGCTTCACTCTGGACGGTGTCGTTAGTAAGATGACAACAGCACTTCTAGTGAGCGTACCTCGCTGAGTACGCCACGGTCCTCTTCGGCCTCTTCTTGAATATCAGAGACGGCCTTCGCGTTGAGAGCACCGTCGCTAGGAGAGAGGGAGAGCTGACGAAAGGTTAGTCAAGGGGAAGTTGAGTAGCCAGCGAGTACGTACCCCGAAGCCCCTGTTGAACGACTCTGGAGACAGCGCCATGCCAATCGCATTATCATCGACGCTCGCACTCCTGTCCGAGCTATCCCTATCCGCAAAAGTTCTCGCCCTCGGCGACGCCTGCCCCTCGCTGTTCGCCAACGTCGGCGACATCAGTGACGCCGCCGTGTTCGGGCCCGGGCTCGACACGAACGACGCCGCGCCCGTCCCAGGGTACGAGTGGTGGCTCTGCGACTGCGACTGGCTGCGCGAGTGCTGCTGCGCGGGCGAGATGGGCGTCGAGGGCTCGGGGTGGTCCGAGTAGACCACGGAGGGCGGCCGGCGGAGGTCGGTGATGGCATTCGCGATGCGCATGCGCTTGCCGAAGGCCATGACGCCGATTTCGCTCTTGAGGAGGTTGACGTCGAGCTCGAGGAGGACGTCGCCGGTGATTTCTTGCTCTAAAAGAGGGTCAGCGGTGTGCACGGAGATAGTAGAGAGGTATGTACCGATAAACTTCTCGCAGACATCGTCGCCGAAGCCCTTGCTGCGCAGCCAGTCGATGACCTCGTCAACGGTCCACTCGGAGGGGTTGCTCTTCGCCTTCTCAGGCTTGTCATCTACTAGTGTCGGCTGGAGAGACGATGCCGTATTAGGCTGAGGCGGAGATGAGGGCACCGATTGGAAGCTGCTGTGCTTCGATGGTGGCCCAGAAAGCTGCAACGTCTGCGACAGCTGACGCGAGTGCCCGATCCCAAAGGATGAAGAAGACGGGGAAGGAAGACCATTGGTGAACGTAGGAGTGGCTGCCTTGGGCTCAGGGAAGGGCAGGGCGCCAGTGGAAGGTGTGGGCGTGATTTGTGAAGTCGGCGACAAGGGCGTCGCGATGAATCGCGGCGAGACGGGCTCCGCCGGCTTCTCTTCGGTAGCTTCGGCAGCGGGCGGGGGAACAGGCGGAGGTGAGCGTGATGGAGAGCGACTACGCACACCAAAGCGGGAGGCGGTCGCGGTGGGTGGAACCTCCTCATGCTCATCCGTGGTCAGGGCGTGAACCTCAGCAGGCTCGTCTTTCTTGACCATGAGCTCCTCGTCCTCTTCGCTCTCCTCGGGGATGTAGGGATGCTCGCGCTGGTACGAATGAGACGTATAATCACGGTCGTGATCCAACCGGTCATCGTGCTCGTCGTCGCTCTCGTCGCTCATCTCCACATCGATAGGAGGTGCGACTAGCCGTGTACCATTGTAGGTACCCATCATCTGCTCGAGCTTCTCCGCCTCTTCGACTGCGCGTCTTGCCTTCTCAGCGAGTTTGCGGCGCGCGCCCTTGTGCCAGTTCTCGCCGTCCTGAGTGTCCACGTCGCTCATGTCGTAGTCCGTGTCCGTCTCGGTGTCGCGATCGTCGTGCGTGCTGGCGAAGCTGAAGCTGCGTCCGTCGCCGTCGCGGCGCGCGCCGAGCTGCTCGAGTGCCTTCTGGACATCTGTCATGGTTTCTTTCATGACGCCGTCGGTGCTTCCAACCTCCGATACCGTGTCGAGGCCGTTGAGCTGTAGTTGAGGCGGGGGTGGAGATGAGGGGACCTCAGGGGCGCTAGGGGTATCTCCGTTGGTGGATTGCGATGTGGCCTTCGTAGGGGTTGACTGGGCGTCTTCGTAGCTGCTGCTGTTGGCAGCGGCGGGAGCTGGGGCGGTGTACGTCTGGGGGAATAGTCCAACCTTCCCAGCGAGATTGCGGCCCTGGTAATTGAGGAATGAGAATCGTCCAGACAGCGACATGGGGAGATAAAGGCAGGGTTCAAGGGCAGTGAAAGAGGGTCCGTTCGAGGCGCATATAGGTCTCAGACCGCGGAGGTGATACGATCATCCGAGCGGGAGACTCACCTTCCACCAGCCATCTCCGTACATGTCGTCCTTCTCCACGACCTCTATCCGCTCCCCCGCCTTGAAGTCGATCTCATCGTCGTTCTCGGGGATGAAGTCGTGCAGCGCGTACACGTACTCCGACATGGTCAGGTACGAACGCGACCGGGTCCGATGTCGGGTAAGATGAAGGAATTACAGAGCAGGGTAGGTTTGTGGTATATCCCTGGTATCGTCACGGCCTGAGACGTGCCGAGCGCACGCTGCTTGGTGTCGGCCAGTCGACGTCGAAGTCAAGAACAATGAGCGCACCATTCACGCAACAAATTCAGATTTTCCCGCGTGCAACGCGGCCCAAGAGGCCGGCAGTTCGAACCTGCGTTAGGTGCGATCTCGGATTCCCCGCGCTTCCTCGCTGTGCTCCTTCACCACGAAGACCTGTAGGACGCAGGGATACCTGCTTGAAAGTACCGTAGATAACGGTGGAAATAAAGGAAAGCAGTATTGAACAACAGCCGGCAATTCCCGAGTCGTCGGCATCGGCCGGAAATCATACTTGCCAAGTTGAACTTCACCACCATCATATGCCGCGTCTATCCCTCCTTCACTCGGTTTGAGAGACGCTCTCCCCAGCCATCATTGAATTTCCTACCACTTGGTGTAACGATGCGAACCCCTGCAGAGCTTCGTCGCTCTTCCAACCGATTCAGTCACGAGGTGAACTTGCCTGGCAGACGACTTTTCAATCTGGCCTTGGAGAGTCATTTAATCAATCGGTGATACCTACAGAGATAGGGCCCAAGCCCTCTGTATCTATATATGATACTAATTCCAGAGACTTCTCAGCCAAACGAACTCGCGGCGATGGCGCGTCGACAAGTGACCCCGTACACCGTTCTCCGACCGATCTCAGGCCACTTGAACTCTGTCTTCGTATTCCTTGCGCTCAAATGTGACTTCCAGTCGCACGATGCTATCTGGTGACCGGGTTGGCATACCGAAGTACGCTTGCTTCCAACGGTCAAGAGCCTGCTCACTCAATTGTACCCGAGCGTCCTTGAAGCGTCGGTTCAACCTCTCTGAGCACCATGCATCTCAATCCTCGAGAGCAAGAAAAGCTACTGGTTCATCAGGTTGGATCATTCGCGTCGTCCTTTTTACCTAACTGAGCTTGTCATTAGGCCGGCTTTCTCGCCCAGCAACGCCTCGCTCGCGGCCTGAAGCTCAATCAAAGCGAGGCCGTCGCCCTCATCTCTTCTCAGCTACAAGAGCGCATCCGAGATGGTCATACCTCGGTGCCGATGTTATCGCAGTACGGGAAGACTTTGCTTGGGAGAAGGCACGTACTGCCTAGCGTGGCGATACTGCTCCGGGTGGTCCAGGTGGAGGGGACGTTGGAAGATGGGTAAGCATGCAATCTATGTCCATTAAGTTGTGATCATTTATAACGCCCTTGCAGAGTTTTCCTGGTGACGGTCTACGACCCCATCTCGACGGAGTGGGGAGATATAGCGGCTGCTCTTTACGGAACCTTCCTTCCAATCCCTCCTACAAATGTGTTCCCCGCCAGTCTTCCCAAAGACTATTTCCCCGAGAATCAACCCGGCGCTGTCATTGTCAAGAAGGAATGCAAGATCGCGATCAATCGTGGTCGTCGCAGAATCAAGTTGCGTGTCGCCAACGACGGCGACAGGCCGATCCAGGTGAGCCTTGCACATAGTTCCAAGAGCATGGCCTCATCAAGTACGAGGTCGGATCCCACTACCACTTCATCGAAACGAACTCCAAGCTCAACTTCGACCGCGCCAAAGCCTACGGCATGCGCCTCGACATCGCTTCGGGCACCACCGTTCGCTTCGAGCCGGGGGATCCCAGGACAGTTACACTGTGTGCTATCGCTGGCCATCGCATCATTTCAGGCGGGAACAAGCTCGCGACAGGCGTAGTCGACCCCAGCCACATCGATGCCATCATGAAAGGTATTTTGCGGCGCAAGTTCAGCCACACGCCCGAGCCCAACGCGCCGGATATATGGGTCGACACGACGATCTGCAGGGAGAAGTATGTCGCTATGTTTGGGCCAACGACGGGCGATAGGGTGAGGCTTGGGGATACGTCGCTGTGGGTTGAGGTTGAGCACGATATGGTGAGCGCTGACTTGGCATGAGATTTGTGACAATGGGCTCATGCGTAGGACAGACAAGGTATGGAGACGAAGTGAAGTTCGGCGGCGGGAAGACAATTCGCGAGGGGATGGGACAAGCGTCGAATCGGGCGGCGAAGGACGTCCTAGACCTCGTCATCACCAACGCCCTGATCATCGACTGGTTCGGGATATACAAGGTGCGTTGTTATCATCATGGCTTGTTCCCGATGGGAGCTTACCGGCCCCTTCCTAGGCCGACATCGGTGTCAAAGACGGCCTCATCCACGGCATCGGCAAGGCGGGCAACCCAGACATCATGGATGGCGTCGACCCCTCCCTCGTCATCGGCTCCTCCACCGAAGTCATCTCTGGCGAGAAGCTTATCGTCACAGCTGGCGCCATCGACACCCACGTACACTACATCTGCCCACAACAGGTTGAAGAGGCGCTCGCGGCGGGCACGACCACGATGCTCGGCGGAGGTACGGGGCCGGCCGCGGGCTCGATAGCCACGACCTGTACGTCGAGCCCGTTCTACATGCGCCAGATGTTCGCCGCGACGGACGGGCTGCCGATGAACTTCGCCTTCACGGGCAAGGGGAGCGATGCTGGGCCGCAGGCTCTGGAAGACATCGTGCGCGCGGGCGCGGCGGGGCTAAAGGTGCACGAGGACTGGGGCGCGACGCCAGCGGCGATTGGCAACGCGCTGAACGTGGCGGACAAGTACGATGTGCAGGTGAACGTGCACACGGATACGCTGAACGAGAGCGGGTTCGTGGACAACACTATCGATGCTTTCGGTGGACGAACGATACATGCGTACCATAGCGAGGGCGCGGGTGGTGGGCATGCACCAGACGTCATACGCGTTTGCCAGTACTCGAACGTACTTCCCTCGTCGACGAATCCGACAAGGCCGTACACACGGAACGCCCTCGATGAGGCCTTCGACGTGAGTGTATTAGGGTTGCTTTCACCTCTGACTAATCATCTGGCAGATGATCCTAGTCGCTCACAACCTCGATCGAGACGTTCACGAGGACATTGCGCTCGCCGAGTCCCGGGTCCGCGGAGAGACAATGGCAGCGGAAGACGTCCTGCACGACCAAGGCGCCATATCTATCATCACTTCCGACTCACAGGCTATGGGTCGCGTGGGTGAAGTGATCAGTCGGACGTGGCGAACAGCCAGTAAGATGAAAGACCTCCGAGGACCCCTCACATCCCTGGGAGATGACAGGACCAAGGACAACGGCCGAGTGAAGCGCTTCGTGAGCAAGTATACGATCAATCCGTAAGTTCTAAAATGGCTCTGGAGCCGAGGGTCATTTACCCACTTCCGTTCAGCGCAATCACGCATGGAATCAGCCACATCGTCGGAAGCGTGGCGGTGGGGTCACTGGCGGACCTCGTCCTATGGTCTCCAGAAAGATTTGGCTCCAAGCCAGAGATGGTTCTAAAGTCGGGCGTCATCGCGTACGCTCAGGTCGGCGAGGCGAACGCCTGCATCCCGACAGTGCAGCCCTACTACTCCAGGCCAATGTGGGGTGCAAAACCTGGATCTGCCGCGCTGAACTCGCTATTCTTTGTTTCCGACATCTCAATTTCCTCCGGCGCGATGCAGTCGTATGGGCTGTCCAAAGGTTATAGGGCGGTGAAGGATTGCAGGAAGATCAGTAAACATGACATGAAGTATAACGATTCAACGCCGCGCATCGAGGTCGACCCGGAGACGTACGACGTGCATGCCGATGGAGTGCTGATGGATGTACAGCCGGCAGCGACTGTGCCTCTGTCGAGGGTATACAATTTCTTCTGAAGGGGTGAGCAAACGTCAGAAAATGTATTTGTATCCTGCTTCTGCGGTCACACAAATTGCCACACTAGCCTACATTTCGCCTTCTACTACTTCTCACGTACCTCGATCCTTAGGCTTGTACGAATTATATGGTCATACTTTTGCAATTCTGAGTCTGACTGCGAAAGTCGAACCGTGATCTGTGTCACTTTCATGTGATGTGACTTGGGCGCTTCGCCAGCGGTGCTGCCGGACCGCTGTGACTCTAGCCTCTTGCCTTTCGCGTCCACCTTCAGCGCCGCGCCAGCCTGCTCCGCGCGTCAATAACCTATCCACCTACCAGATAATTGCTGGCTATCTCTAACGAAGCATCATGTTGATCAAAGTCAAGGTGCGCTTCCGTCCTTCGCGTCTTGGACGTGCTTACTGACGACACCCTCAAAGACGTTGACCGGGAAGGAGGTGCGGCATACTGCACTCAAAGAATAGTGAATGTGTGAACTCATCCAAAGAATCAAATACTCTCCAGATCGAGCTGGACATTGATCCTGAGGATAAGGTGCGTCTCGCACACCGCGCACGCGCCACCAAAGCTCATCCACCGCGATCTTGCAGATCACACGGATCAAGGAGAAGGTCGAGGAGCAGTCCGGTGTCCCCCCGCCACAGCAGCGACTCATCTTCTCTGGGAGGCAAATGTGCGTGTCCTACGCCACCGATACGCGCCTCGATCGTGCTGACCACGCCACACCCTCAGGCCGGACGAGAAGACTGCGAAGGACTTCGGCATCACCCCCGGATCCGTCCTCCATCTTGTCCTTGCGCTCCGTGGTGGGCAGTGAGGGGAGGAAGCCGCACATCGCTGTTGAGAAATCCATAACCTGTAACCACCATGTTTTATTAGATCGCTTTCCTCTGCATTCACCCTCTGATTCCCTGCGCGCACACCTCGTTCTTGCATCGTCCTCGGACACAGGGAGAGACCCCGTGACCAATTGAGTGTATCAATCCTATGGAGCCCAATCTGCATCGCACCCAATGGCCCCATCAGCCTTCCTACACTGTGAGATCGGGATTCAAAAACAACAATATACAGTAGTTGCATCATCTAGTAGTGGTTTGTACATCGACAGCATCAGTGACATTATACACGAGGAGCATAATCTACGTCAGTGCAGTTCGTACATAGGGCAGGGAGGGCGTCGCGAGGTATCCTTATGTCGAAGGGTAATCGTTGGTGGAGGTGTAAGCAAGCGACGGAGGCGCGCATAAAGAACCGGGTCCCGCCCAGATGTCGTCGTAGTCGTGTAGATTGGTCGTGCATCATGCAGCGCACTGCGCCAGCATCGAAATAGTCATGAACCCATCAAGCAGCCCTCACGCCGCCGCCCTGCCGCGCGGACAGGCGATCCCTCAGACGCATCAGCGCCTGCCCGAATTCATTCCTACCGGACCCGTCAGGACCGTTGCCCCAATGCGCGTCGGCCAGGTCGTTATAGACCAGCCAGGCATCCCCCGTGCCCAGCAGCTGCAACGCTAGGTCCGGATGCTGAGTGAACTTCAGGTAGAGCACCTCGTCAAGCTATCGAGGGCGGGTAAGCGCTTGAGTCTCCTTATTCGAGGCAACCATTAGGAAACTCACCCTCTGTATAAAGCTCTCATCAAACATCGGGTTCGCCATCGCCTGGTAGCGCATCGTGATCTCGTTCGTCTGCGCCGCGGGCACCGCGCGCATCATCCTTTGAATATCCTCCCGGCCCTCGAAGCGGAACGACTCGTACAGATGGTGCGCCGTCGGCCACTCGATCCCGTTGTATAGCACCCGATGCGGCGAGTGCTGCATCCAGCCGGGATACGGCGCACTTTGCGTGAAGTAGATCGCCGCGCGGCCTGGAGGAGGTACGGCACCCCCGGTCGTCGGCGCCCCACCCGGTCGCGGCTGCACGAAGTTGTGCGTCCAGCCGCGGGTCAGGTTTTCGAGGTCGGGCGGGTCGGAGTGCGAGCGGGCGTGCCCGTGACCGCTGGTGCTGCCGCCCGCGCCCATCGCGCCCGCGTCCTCCTGTATCCGGTCGGGGAAGACGGGCACGTAGCGCACACCACCGGCGTCGCTGCCGTGTTTTGAGCGCTTGCCTTTCTTCCCAAAAGCGCGCAGGAAGCCGCCGTGCTTGTGCTCGTGGTCGGGCGGTAGCTGGGCGTCAACGTCTGGCCGCTGCCAGCCTTCGCGCATGAGGAACTCGGTGGTGGGTAGTCCGACGAGGCGCTTCCAAGGCGAGAACTCGTATAGGTCGCGCGGTGGGTCTGGGAGTGGGTTTTCTGCGCGAGCAGGGACAGTGATGCCTGGGCCGTATACAGGCGCGCCCTCTGGTTGGGGGGAGTACGGATGACGCAGGAGATCCTGAGCGTCCGGCTGGTCGCTCCTCCGACGATTGCGGCGCGAGCGATGGCGAGACTGCGTCGATTCTGGCGCTGGTGGCTGAGGTTGCGGTACAAAGCCCTGCATTGGCTGAGGGTAAACGGGCTGAGCCTGCTGCGGGTACATCGACGGCGGCGGCGGCGCAGGACTAGGCTGCGGCATCGGGACACTCTGAGGAATTACAGGCGGCTGCGTCTGCGCTGGCTGCGCGAACATAGGCGGCGGGGGCACTCCGTAGACTCGCGACGGCGCGCGATAGTCGCGCGTCTGCGTGCTCGCGCTGGATTCGGAGCCAGTCTCTGACTCTGTGAGGGGGACCGCCTCGCGCGGGAATGGTGTTTGGGTGCGGCCGCGCGAGGGCTCAGGGGAGGTCGAGGAGTCGGATCGAGGCGTGAAGGCGTGAATTGAGGGTCCCGGTCCTCCTGGCGTGAACACGGGAGGCATGCGGGGAGGAATTATGGCGGACCCAGGCGGTGGCATCGGGGCTGACATGATGTATAAGTATACAACTCCCTCAAGGTCTAGCAAGGACGTACCGGGCATGCCATTTGGCACAAAGTTGGGGGGAAGTACATTGACTACCGGTGGATCACCGCCCACGTTCATAGGTTGAGGGGAGGGGGTGGGGACGAAGCCAGGTGGGAGGGCATCTTGAGGTTGAGGCGACGCTGGTGGAGGAACATATTGTGGCTGGGGGCTTGCAAACTGTGGTTGAGGGGTAGCAAAGCGAGGCTGCGGCGTGTTTGGTTGCTCTGGTACAAGAGGAGGCGGCGGTGGGGGTATCGCGGATGGAGATGGCCCCGACATCCTTCCTCCTGCTTGGAGTTTGCCAGGGAAGCCTTTGATGGTAAGTACTTCAGGACGCGTCGCAGGTCCGGAAGGAGGACCACGTACCTCGTGACTTCTTGAGGGCAGACTTGAATACCTTGGCCGCAGACGATCTTCGCTCGGGGATGGGAGCTGGGGGGACGACGGGAGGCTCTCCGTAGGACTGCCACTGAGATTGAGAGCCCGCGAATTGCGGGGGCATCATGCCGGGAGGATATTGGCCAGGCGCGGCCGGCGCGCTGCCTGGCCGCATCTTGGAGGAGTTCCCACCCATATCTAGAAAATATACAGCAAGCTCTACGTCTCAATGGTATCTGAGATGATCAGTCAACGTGAGGAGCGCGCGACCCGGCGTATAATGCGCACCTCGATTGTTGGTACGCGCGCTGTCCTTCTTCAAAGCGGGATGCGACAGCGTGTTTATGTCAATGTATGACCAGGAGGCTGCTTCCACTCTCTCGTACGGGAAAATACAATCAGAACAGCGTGCAACGAGCAAAGAACACCCGGAGCGTCGACAGACGTGATCGTCTTCGACGTTCGGGACAACGTGCGGTGACTCACGATATTTCCAAAATAGGAAGTTCTTGAACGGAAGATCGCGCCTTGCCTACTTTCTTTCTCAACTCTTGACTTCCATCCAGTCTATTCAATACTTGCGAGCCCAAGACGAGGCGTCCAGCTTGTCTGCTGCTCCAGCCAACTGGAGTCTATCTCCCGGGGCTCTTTCATCGTCCTCCGGACATCTCACCACCGACGCGAAGTAATGCGACATTCATCTGTCGGGGAGACCTCGACCTGCAGAAGGACATCACTGAACTCAGGCGTCTTCTGGTCATCTCATAGAAAGCCTGCTCCCTGGTAGTTGGGGGTAGCGACAAGCTGAGGACTTCCCGAACGAGAAGAAAGGCATGTTTTGACCCCGCGGTCTCGAGAATCCTTGCTTGAAGAACCTCAGCTCAACATTCAGCTAAGGCGGCCGCTGGCTAAAACATCAACAAGTCAGTATCACTCGAGCGAGCTCCCTGTCGCTGTATGCGACTTAGTCCGCGGCTTTGTCGGGGCGCTTTTCGTCAATCGCTCCACGTCTGCGTCGCGGTCCCTCGGACTCGCCGGCTACAGGCTTTCTCGTACGACCTCTGGCCAATCTGATTCGGTACAGGAGGGCACTGTTTCTGCTTGTGACTGCTCTTTGAAGGGACCTTCGTCGACATGCACGCGACAATCTTTCGTCTCGCTTGCCACAGATGCATCAATGCTCTAGAATGAACGTTCCCGGACTTGAATTGTTGCGGATGCCGAACACACGACTGTTGGAGTTCAAGTTATAATTCGGAGGCCACCGCGGTGCCATCACGTCGTTCCCATTCATAGCTTTGCCGACCGTCACAAAGCATGCATAGGTTCTTTGTTCTGTTTATGTGAGCGCCGATCATACGCAACATGCACGCCTCCGGTACCCTCGACGGCTCAACCGGTATGGGTATATAACCCTGGGCATGCTGAGCTCCTTCGCATCGCTCAAGCACTTCACACGTCGTTCCACTCTTCGGCGCCACTATGCCATCCGACTTCGCCACCATCCTCAACCATCCTCTCACTGACCACGATGCCGCCAAGATCCTTTTGTAAGTCTCGCCAAGGCCTGTAACATTTCCTCAAATTCTAACGATTCGATAGACGCCTAAAGCACATGCCCTTCGCTCCTTCGCAATCTCAGCTCAACACGCTCGTACAGCTTAGAGCCATGCAACCGGCCCGACCCCAGCCACCGTCGCCAATACATGTGCCCCGTCGGAACGCGATTTGTGTACCGCGCATCAAGACCCACGAGGACCTTGAGATTTTCGCCCTGCCGCATCCCCCTTGCGCCACCCAACCGATCCCCAGCGGGGCCGATATGCGGGCTCTGATACGACAATACCGTCTCGCTCCAGACGCTATGACAGTAACCTGCGTTCGGCCTCCTCAGGAACCGCCCTGCCAGTGCACCATCGGAAACGGCGGCCCTTGCGGCCTCATCCTCGCGGACCACGAGCAGCTCCACGCTCCGAGGTTCGGAAGGGGATGTCCATGGGAGGGCTGCTCGTTCGTCCTCTCAAACGATTTTCTGGATGATCCGCAGTGGTTCATGGACCTACATGTCAAAGCCACGCACTTCTATGACGAGCCGCTGTGCCCCTTGTGTCATTGCAGCCTGTTGGCAGCACCCCCAGAGCGGCGCATGCTTTCGCTTCTCGAACATTATCAGTCGGGCTGGTGCATCGGTCTGGCGAAACACGCCATCTCGTACGGTCTTCCCGTTCCTAAGCCCCGCATGCCATAAGCTTGAGAGCTAGAGACGCGACGTTCTGAAGATGCCTCATTGTACGATGAGCTGGTTCATTATCTTAGACTTAGAATGGTACAGCAGATGCTCTTGTAATTTTCCGAGTGTAATTGATTCCCGCCAGTGAGAGAATACCATCGACATGGCTCAGCTAGCCTGTCGCATCTTGGTTCAAACCGTATTCACTCAGGTACTCAGATTGCTTTCGTTGCGATCCATATTAGCTGTGGTACTCTCAAGCATGTCGGCCAGCTCCGCGTAGAGCATGTTCGAGACGCCACTTCTTGTTATCACGCTCGGATTTCAATATGCAGATGGTACAGCCAACGCGCCGCCCTCGAGCTTGGACCATGCGCAGTCACGCTATGGCCATGAAGAAGCGCCACAGGCTTCTAGTCTCGACGCCAGCCAATCTGATGAAGAATCTCGCATGGGCCTTGACGCGTGACGGTACGACCATCGACGCTATGACCCTCTTTCAGGGCTGACGCTCGTATAAGAGAACTTGGTCGGACCCCATAACCCCACGCACCACTTGATCCCTTTCCTGCTACGACCATCATCCCATCGAGCCCATCACCTGGATCGTTATGTCAGCCCAATGTTGTCTTGAGAAGCCCTTCTCTCAAATAAACCAGCACGGCGCTGCTTTCCCCACAGCGGAATCGCGCAAAAGCCTGGACTACTCTCAGTCCCATTCGTGCGTTCCTCTATTATCACCCTAGACCCAGGCTCTGATAATGCGCCGATTATCCAGCGCCATACCATCGCCTGGTGTCTCGAGGGCACATCTTCTCGATTATCTCAAGTGCTACTCTGACCTTGCCGTCTTCCAATCTTCAACGCCACCCTATCCCGCAATCCCGCTCACCGCTGCATCCAATCTACCTCAATTGGCGTTCCTGTACCATCTGACAGAGCGCGAGCTCTTCGTCGACCTCTCCGTCCCTCCAAACTCCCCACCCTGCGCTTGCGCTGGCAGCGACGGCGAACTATGTGGCGCGCACTTCAATGCCCACGAATACGGTCGCATGGATCAACTGCGCGCGCATATGGCCCAAAACTCCTACTACTGCACATGGAAAGACTGCGAATACGTGGTACCCCAATCGGAGCACGACACGTCGAAGCAAGCTATGCGTACTCACCTCTACACTGCCCACTTCCTGGCCTTCCCGACGTGCCCCTTCTGCCGGTGCAACCTATACCAGCCGCCAATGGCGCCGACAAAGAGCTCACAGGACGACGAGCTGATTGTACATCTGGCCTCTGGATGGTGCATTGGTCTAGCCAGGCTCGCGATTTCCAAAGGGCTGCCTGTCCCTCTTCCTCGTCGAATCCTGCTACCATCCAATGCCTTCTAAGCAGTAGATGGTAGCCTATCTTCTGTATTTCTCCAAGTTGTACCACGTACTTTGAGTTAGTTGATGCTGATTTAGTTGGCGACGCCGTCGAAGAACAATTTGTCCCAAAATGGCAGTCGGAAGGTTGAAGTTGAGGGTTCCCACGCTTCGGCATGCTTCGGCAGCGAAGACCGAGTCCGGCTTGTTCGAAACCTCCATGTTCGTGCTGCAAGCCTCTTATCCTTCGCGCGGGCCAACCATCCAGCCATGAGATAACCCTGAGGCGAAGCTCTGCCTAATCTCACCTACGTCGTCAAGCAACAGTAGCCCGGCCGGAAGGTAGCCTATTTCTTTGGCGATGAGTCGTCTTTTCAAAGAGCTAGCGTGCTTTAGCCCAGCGTGCTGAGGGCAGCCTTTGCTGTCAGAATGCACTTCGTCTATTTTCAACTGCCTATGAATCGCCTTATAGAGTCAAATCGTTGCTTGATCGCGGCACAATGAGCCGTTATGTCGCCCCAAAATCGTTAGTGGTTGCTCCGGTCTTGCTCGTTTGTTCGTTACGCGGGGTTTCGTTACGCGGCGCTATCTGCGTGCTTCATACTCGGCAAGCTCATTTCATGCATCTCCGACTGACACTATTGACCGAATGCGGACAGAAGCCACCATGTTCGGTGGCCAATGGCCACCCGTCGCGCGCTTCGCTTTTGCTCAGCGCTCTTTGTGACGGTGACCCGTCACTTGCGCCATAGCAACGAACATAGCCAACCGGCATATAAGTCAGATTCAAATCGTCTTCGCTGCTCACCCCAACATTCACACCCCTCCCTCTCGACCATAATCGCCATGTCTGCGTACTCGCCACCCATCACAGCCAGCGTCAGCGTCGACGTCGAGATTCTCGGTGACCTCATCTTCCCCAAGGGAGATCGCAAGATGCTGCCATCGTTCGCCGAGTTCGTCCAGTCTACGCTCGGCATGCCATTGTCGTCGCTGCCCCCATCGAGCGATGCTCAGCAGCCGCGATCTCCACTGTGCGTCCCCGCTTCTACCTCGCCATCAGCCTCGCTGACCAGCTGCTTCAGTACGCCACCGACACCCTCGATCCGCCCTCTGCGCGCGATCATCTACCCTGATTGTGCCCACCGCGGACCTATCAAGCTCACTGAGGCCGCCGATCTCGCGCAATTCAAGTCCTCGAAGACATCTCCCTCGCGCACTATGTCGCTCAAAGGCGCCGACATGTCCGAGATTCTGCATCTCTACGGCCTCGATCTAGAAAATGACCTCCGCCCATGCTTCGCTTTCCTCAGCTTCCCCATCGCCGTCTGCACTGTCATGACTCCCACCGGGCCTTGCAACCAAGTGCATACCAACCTCCATCCTAGTGCTATCCATATCGCGGAGGAGCAAAGGACCTGCGCGTGGAAAGACTGCGGTCACAAGGTGTCCGCCGAGCTGGGTCCTTGCGCAGGCAATGCTCTTGTCTTGCACGTCATCGCTGCTCATTACGGGGGCGCCCTGGCATGCAGGCTTTGCAATCTCCCTCTCTTCATGGCGCGTGGGCAAACGCTGCGCGCTCGAGTCGCTCAACATCTGTCGTCTGGATGGTGCTGGGGCCTGGCGCGCTTGGCTTTGACTAAAGGATTGCCGGTTCCTCTTCCAGAGGAGAAGGCTGTGGGCGGCGAGCCAATGTCCCATCTAAAACGTGCTTAGCTTGGTTAATCTGGGCGAAGGAACCCCGCGACGCACGGCTCAAACTGTTGACTGGCTTCTACGAGTCGGTGCGCTTCACGCACCTACTGGTTCACTCTCCCTCGTGCGGACCCGCTGCGATTGCCGAGGATGCTTCAAAATCACAGCTAATCAACGACCGCGCTTGGATGTTCACGCGACTAACAAGTTCCGATCTCCTCAATTTCTGCTACGAATTCTGTTTCTGCTTTCTATTGTTTATCTCGCCAATATTATTCGCCCGCTCTGGCTCGCTCCTGGCAACCCCTGCACGTCGCGGTGCTTAAAAGTTCGAAGACTGCTGCCATCTACTACCACTTGAAAGTCCTGGCCCATATCGTACGTCGAGCATATTCTCACAGTCAGAATCATGCCAAGGTACGCACTCATCGACCATCCCGACCGACGATGCTGAGCGTCACGACTGGGACGGGCTGGACACTCGGCGATGCGTTCGACACGCTGCTATGCAACACCGCTGCTACTGGACTGAGGTTTTCACACGACTTTCACGCCCGTTGACGAGAAAATAGAAAGGGAACCATGTATATTCAAGATCGATGATGCACCGTAATGAAGATGCAATACAACACGAGCGGCAACGGCGAAGGGACGCCGACAGCATATTGGTGGGCCTACAAGTCCAACTCGGTCAGCAATGCGCGTCGGTCATCGTGAGTGCCACATACCGAGAGAATCGCGCTAGGCGGGAACGGCGGTGGAAGACGACGTCGAGGAGAGGAAGCAGGCCATGAGGCTCCAGTGAGGGGCGGCGAGAAGGTCGTTGTCAGCGAGTGTGCAAAGGCGAGATGCGAAGAACGTACCAATCGATGAGGGCAATGAGCAGACGACGACGGCAGCACCGTCGCGCTCAGGTCTCCCGCGAACAAATCGTAGCAGGGCTGCCATTCCGACGCGCCACTCAGCCACTAGTCCTCGCACCCGCCCAAATCTTGAAGGCATGGCGCGCGTCGGGGGCCGGCGGCAGGCGAGTGTGGGCCCGACGACACTGACATGGGGAGGGAGGTGAAGTCCCATCCATCCACCAGCACCGACGCGCTGCCACCCCACCTTGCCGCGGACGTACCCAACACCGTCGCGGTCGTCGAGCTGTTGCAGACGACGACGTTGACGTAGACCTTGATCGCTTTGGTTCCACGAAGAAGAGGAAGGCAAGAGAGGACGCCCAGCCTATATACTTCCCAAACCGTGACCGTGATGTTACATTCACGTGCCATCAGCAAACGCGACGCGCGTGTTCGTGACTGTTGAAGTCACTGTCACGCGTCGAGTAGGATATATTGCGGCCGCCGTTGTCCCCTTACTTCTTCGTGGAATCGACGTGTTCAAGATCCCCGTCAACGTCGTCGCCTGCAACAGGCCGATGACTGAGACGGCGTCGGGTACGCTCGCGGCGATGTGAGTCGGATACTCTCCGGCGTCGGTGTTGAGTTGGGACTTCACCGTCTCAGCACATCGCCGTCGTTGGGTCCGCACTCGGCCTGCCCCCAGCACCCGGCATGCGCTCTGCCCGCAAGTCTGGGCGAGTGCGAGGATTAGTAGGGGTATGGCCTGCCCTACAAGGCAGCCCCCTTACGGTTGGACGCAGAGACCTGAATTACCCGCCGCTAATCAGGCCCTCATGACCTGCCGAGTCCTCTTCTTGGCGCCTTCGCCTAGCGGGTCCTATTCGGTACATCTTCCTCTGCACTCCGCTTACCGCCCACTAAGCTGTCGCGCAGAAAATGAACTTCGCATGACCGCCCTTGCACCTCGCCTTTGTATAGACTTCATCTGTTCTTTGCCTACGATATAGAGTCACCTACTATTTCGTTGAGATCACCGTGTATTGTATTGATAAACGTCGTCCGTTATTCGCCGAGTAAGCTGAACTTGTCTAAGCTTCTGCGTGGGTCTATGCTTGACTCCTTCCTACGACGCCGCCCCATGGGCCGCCTGCATTGGGCGTTTTTCTCTGTTCGACTCGGATGCCTGGGCCGTCTCATCGTTTCCGGGACGTTGGGCGCCTCAGTATTATGAGGTAAGAACCGCGGGAGTTGCGGGCTTTTTCTCCTGCGAGATATGGAGCAAAATATAATGTGTTATATAGCGTACAATATATCTATGAGACAGGCAAGGGGGACGGAGCGGACAATCTAGACGAAGTGAAAGGGGCAAGGGACACCGAAGAAGTTCGCCTTCGCCGAGAGGGGGATATGGATTCAGGACAAAGGCAAGTCGTCCGCGCCTGACGGACCGGCCGTCGAGCGCTCTTCGGAGAGCCTTTGTTGGATGACTGGCGCACTATACAGGTAGTGTTCGTCGAAACCATCCTCTGACTCAACGCTGTCCCAGTCCGCCGGGGCTTGGACTGGACTAGGGACGACATTGTGGACGAAGGGAGATCTCGTGCGGAACCGCGGCGGAAGACCATCGATGGTGGGCACCGTCAAGTAGTGTGGCGCGGGCGAGGGGGAGTCGATGACCTCTGAGACGATCGGGAGAGGAGGCGGGGTGGTGCGAGGAAGCGGAGGCGGCGTCGTGCGAGGCGGCGGCGGAGGATGTGTGCTGGGCGGAGGAGGCGGCGTCGAGCGATGCGGCGGGGGCGTGCGAGGTGGCGTGTGCTTGGGAGGCGGAGTGGACTTGCGAGCAGGCGCAGTCTTGCGAGGAGGTGCGGTCTTGCGAGGAGGTGCGTTCTTGCGCGGAGGTACGGTCTTGCGTGGAGGCACGCGCGACGGGCCTGCTTCAGCATTCGAAACTCGCCTGCGCTTATTCGAGGTCGTCTATCGTCTGAATCAGCAAGATTTCGGAGGGGCGGCCCTATTGGTACTCACCTGCGTCGTAGGCTGACGAAGATCAATTTCCTCCACCTCTACCTTCTCCTCGGGCAAATCCTCACGCTTCCTCTTCCCCTTCTGCCCAAGCAACGTCCCAGGCGGCGGCGCCCCACCTGGGAAAACCTCAAACCTCACACCTGCATCATTCACCTCCAACGGCCTCTCCCCCTCCCTCGGCGCCGGATACGCGCTCTCCCCCGCCTCCACCGCCTTGCGCGCCGCGCACGTACCAAAGTGCCGCAGGATATTCGTGTTGCTGAACCGCCTCGTCTTCGACCGATAATCCCCACTGATGCGCTCGCGGCAGGCCGCGCATCGCGCGGCGAACGCGCAGAAGGCCGCGACGAAGGGGTGCGCGGACCACATCCGGAAACGCGCTTGCTCGAGGCGGTATTTGGCGCTCTCGCCGGGAAGGGGGGGGAGGGGCGTTCTTGAGGATGCGTGGTGTTCCTTTGCCCTTGCGGGAGCGGGTGGAAGGCTTTGATGTGCTGGATACCTTCGGAGGTGGGGGCGGAGGGTTGGAGTGGTTAGTGGGTGCGGTAGACGTGCTAGGCATCGATATGATGCGGTAGGACTGCCTGGATGAAGTCTCAGCACCAACAAGGGAGTCATCAACCAGCACGAGGACGTACCTGGTCGACATCGCAGACGTGTACTTTGACTTTGACTTCGGGGGCATGATGTCCGTGAATGCGATACGTTGGTAGGTACAAGATTGAAGAGGGAAAGCGGGGGCTGGCGGTGAAGGTGTTGTATACCGATATGGAGATGGAATACGGGCCTTTATAGTGCCAGAGAGTCCGCGCATGGACCCAGTCGTACTAATCACAAGCTCGGCGCCTACGCTTGTTTGGGACAATAGCAAGCTTCGGCGTAGCCGCGTGCGGCCCGGTGCTCCCACGACGCATTGCCACTGCATTGTCCTCGCACGCGGTCCGTCCCACGGAGGTCACGGCGTACATCGACCTGTGTAGGCGTATCCTCACCCAGCTGTCTCTGCGTCAGTAGCGGGGAAGTGACAAAACCACGCACCATTTATCTATATCCTGCGGTCAAGGGTATGCCTCGAGTCAGGTATACCGCCTGCTCGGAGGGCGCTGGCGCTTAGATCGCGACCTTTCGGGTTCGGGGCGACGACAATACCAGGGCGCACGCATTGGCCGGCTCGGTCGTTCCTTCATATGGCTTCCCATTCGTAGCTCAATAGGCGCGCGATGGAGACAATTGCCGTTGCTACCCTAGAAAAGGAGATCCGCCGCCTTGTTCTCATCAGCGCTGCGGCCTCGTGATAGCGCCTTGTTCCTCAATTGTCTTCTCCGGGCGACTGACGACGCGCGGTCGAGGCGCAGAGAATCACATTCAGTTCTTGACACCGCAGGGTTAATGCTATGGGAAGACGACGTAGCAAGGATTCCGCGATTGAAGCGGTGCCGGTGAACGACGACGAGGATGCACGTCGCAGGCGATGGTCAAGGAATGGGCCCGATCACGGCTTCGGCAATGGCCGATCCAAACAGTCCACGGGAATTGCCGGCTTCACTTCAGCTCCTGTTCCAGTGTTCCACGCGCTACTTAGAAGACCGGTGTATCCCTCAGTGACGAGGCTATATCTTTTACGGGCAGTGCATGAGCTGTTATCGACAAGTTAGCATTTCAGGGAGGAGGAGGAGGATGAGCTGACTCGGAAGCACGGCGTAATTAGACTGTAGCTGAGGGCGAAAGCGTCGCAGGTGGGAGCTACATAAGGAGTGTAAGGTCGAGAAAGGTCAGTAAGAAGGTAGGACAAGTGCAACTATCGACCTAGAGTGCCACTTCACAGTGGTGGGCGATGAACGGCTGCAAATGACAGGCGAAGAGCCAGGACACGTACTGGGCAACTTGAAGCTCGCCCTGAAGGGCGATTTCCCACTCGACTGTCCGCATGCCATCACCAAAGGTAGGCAAGTGGTACAGGAGTGCACGACAAGCGGTGTGGGGTAGGATAATCTACCGCGCCGCCCATGCTTGTCGGCTAAGCCGACCGTCGAATGCCCAGGGCAGGCCTCGGTTTTTCCTAATGACGCGGTATATAAATGTATTTCCCCCCCCCCTCGGTTTTTCCTAATCTGGATCAATAGCCATGTGATGGCCCGCGGACCGGTCTCGGCCGGCGTCAGCTGTTTTCCCACACGGTTTACTTGGACCTGCCCTCATCGTCTCGTCGAACCTTGATGCTCAGCTCACCGTCTACAGCTGGAAGCCACATGTCCAATAACTTATGGCTGTCCAATCACTCTCAACCTGCATCGGGATTTGCCGCACTGATAGAAACGCCGTTTGATCCAGCCGCAGCTTCACTACTTCGCGACGAACTTTTCGACCCGCAGTGCTCACACAACTCCTAGGAAGTGTACTCAGCGCAGCGAGTGATATTGCCTGCTAGAACCCCCTTGCCGTCATTGACGTCGTACTCGCGAAGCATCACGCGCCTTGTTTTCTGCTATTCATTCTATGTACTCCGCCTCCCGGCACTCGACCTCACCGTATGAGGACGCACACCTCTTGATCATTGGCAATGAGGTCGTCAAACGCCGCAGGATGCTCAAAACCCTGGGGATATGAACGGTTCTCGGCAGACGGGCGTCGGGATGCTTCGAGCCTAGCTTTTGTGTTTGCCGTCGTCGTAAATGAAGCAATGGAGTTCGTAGATGCGTACCACGTCAATTCTTGCAGTGAACATTGCCATAGATTTGTCGGCCTCCATCTCCGACGACGCCGCAACGTTGCCGTCGTCAACATACCTTGCTAGGGCATTACGGGAATTCGGACGCGCGTAAGTACATCTCGTATGTGCGCCCGCCATGTTGTATTGACGTCTACGCAGACATCCACGCTCAATAATCCTTTCCAACGCTTGAGCCGTCACCAGCCTGCTACGTGAGGCGCGTTTTGAACGATGCTCTAGCGAATGGACTTGATATGACGGCTACCTTGACGCGTCGACCCCGAAGACGACAAAATTTAGCTCACCGACGGTCTTTACGGCATTTAGTTTGTCCATTCTCCTTGGCACTCGACTATAGCATGTTAATCCTTGGAGGTATTCGACAAAGGATTCAAGCAGCATTCATGAATGCGACCCCTGCATACTATTTTGTCTGCAGCTATGCCCGTGCTAACGCTGTTCCTGCATGCAGGAAGTCCTGACGCGGAGTCTGTTGTTCCCGCCCCTCATCTCGCGCTTGGGGTATATAAAGCCGTGCGCCTACGTCCCCACTTCACTGCCTTCCAACGCCCCGTCCGCTGCTCGCCAACAATTCCGCTCTCCGTCGAGTACAGGAAACTCGGAGCCATCCAATCCTCAGTCCATATAATCCCCACTCTCCCGCCTTGTTTCCTCGAGGTCCTTCGGCCTTGATCTCTGAATCCGCATACCGCCTCACGACCCTCTCCCTCATTTACACCCACAATGTAAGGCGAGAAGTGTGATCTGGTTTCGTACTATAGCTCATTTGCACTATAGGGCCCAACAAGGCGCGCTTTGGAGAATCACGCCCCCGGCCCAGCAGCCCCTGGCTTTTCCGCACATGCCTAATACTATCGCCGACCTTGCTGCGTACTATGCAATACGGAACCCAACCGTCGCCATCGTGGACTTCTCCCGGAACATCTCTCTCGCGCAGCTGCTCAACTTCTACAACTTGACCTTTCCCAAGCCAAGCCACGTCTTCAAGATTATCGGATGCCGTCAACCTAGGCTGTGTTATGGCAATTTCGGCGCCTGCCGCATGCTCACCGGGCACCACCAAACGTCCGGTTTCGGCAAAACTGAGTACGACTACCACGAGCATGCGGCCTCGATGGAGGAGGAAAAAAGACGCCAGTGCCACTGGTACGGCTGCACATTTGGTGTCCCTCACAGCATCGAGGGCGAGAATATCGAGAGGGCGCTCAGAGCGCATATGGCCCTCGCGCACTACAAGCATATCCTTATATGCCCGGTGTGCCGCATCGATCTGGAGAGCACACAGGGGGAGGAATTTCTGGCGTACGACGTGGTCAAGGAGCATCTCCTGACCGGACTATGCGTAGGGCTTGCGAGAAGTGCCATCACCAGGGGAAGGCCTGTCACTCGCCCACTTCTACCTGCAGATTTCCTGGACACGACAATGTAGATAAGCGCGCATCACCATGCTATATGTTTCTTTTGGTTGGTTGTAGAATGAATCCTGCCATGTTTTATACGCTTCAGATAGGTACAATAATCTCACATGTAATATCATCGTCGAAGTCGAACATTGCGCTGCGTGACCTGCCCGTGACAAGCACGCCTCCGACGCCTCCTTTCTTCATTACTTCAGGGAACTACTCATACCGTCGCCTCCTACCGCCGAAAAGATATGCATCTGGAGCAATAGCCGCTTCTTTGAATATGGGCAACGAGGCCGATAACCTGCGTTGACTAGCGTATCACACGGGCTTCACACACGTATTATGACCGAAAACCCGAAGATGGTCTATCCACAATCGAACCCTACACAACTGAACCGAAAACAACCTATACAGACTACAAGAGAACAACGAATCGATGAAGTGACCAGCGAGAAAGAAAGGAAGAAACTGACGCGGCACCTCAACGACCAGACTTGCCGCAATCAACCACGAACCGGTGCATCTGCGCCTTCCTCTGCACAACCTCGGCCACCCAACGCTGCACCGCGCCAGCTATCGCAGCTCTCGTGAGCGCCGAGAAACACAGGGAACGTAGCACGACTCACGATGCATGCGCACCCACTCGCCCTCGACACCGTTCAAGCGCGGGAGGACGACGTTCAAGTTGTTAAGAAAGGTGTCGGAGACGAGGCCGTTGAAGAGGATGGAGCACGTCCAGCCGCCTTCGTCCATGCGCACCGCGTAGCCCCAGAGACACGCACGATCGTCGTTTCCGAAGAGCGCCTAATGAACTTGTAAGCAAGGATCTCATCGAGAGAACAACAAGAAAGACACGCACCATGGCATTCGACCCGAGATATCCCTTCGCCCAGAACTGCACCGCGCACCCGTCGACCACCGGACACTCAGCGTCCGGCATGTAGCCAACGCCGCTGATCCCGTGCGAGCGCACCTTGAGGTCCTCCTTCGAGAACATTGGCATCGGAACCTTGACGCCCGCCTTCGGAAGGAGCGGGCCCGACGGCGCGAGAAGGAGGTGGCGATAGGCAGAGAGGCCCCGCTGCGCGAGGGTGCCCGCATCAATGCTGCGCTGGACAAAGTTCAAGAGCTTCCCCGAGCACTGCCCACGGCGTATGCTGAGAAGCGGAATCAGCATACTACGCATTAAGGAGCCCGTGCTCGACGTACTCTCTGTCGAGTTGGAGTGACAGGCCTCCGATTGTGTGCACGCCAGAGATCATGTTGCCCTCAAAGATGGAGTAGAGGCAGTCGTGGCGGATACGCAGGATAACAGAGCCCTGAAAGAGGGGCGGGCATAGCGCGTCAGCAACCTGGTGCGACACGACGTGCGTTGAACTTACATCGAGCTCGCCATTGGTGGCGCCGAACCGAAGGATTGATGCCTGCAAGTTGCGCGGAAAGTTGAGCCAGAGGAACTGCTCAATCGCAGTCTCGAGCTCGACGGTGTTTGGCTTAGTGGAGAACCCAGACACCGTCTGTACGAAATTGAGCCACCGCTGTAGAATTCGTGGGACTACAAGCACATACCGCGACAATCAAGCAGAACGCAGGCGAGACCGGAGGCTCGTGTACGTTCCCTGCGTCCTGGAGTATCTTTGACGGATTGTCTGCGGTCGCCGGTCGGTAAGTTTCCAGCATGAGAGTAACTGGGCACACACCGATCTGCCCCATCGCGTCGTCGTACGCGATGCACTGCGAGTCTGTCCCCACGAGTCGCTGAACATCTTCTACCACGGTCTTGACACGCGAATCGGGCATGAGCCCGGCGTAGAGGCCGAGAGAGTGCCCCTCGACATAGCGAAGCAGCATGTGCCGCATAGCTAGAAGCCAGTTAGCCTTCACGGGATAGACGTCCATGACGAGGTACTGACCTGGATTGACGACGATCCGATTGGACCAGTCGCAAGGTATGCGGGCATTCGGAAGATACCTAAAGAGAAGAGTCAGTGAGCGAAGACGACGGCGTAGATGCTCCATGCCACGTACAACGGGAAGTAGAAAGCTCTCAGCGCGAGAATCGCAGGCCGAATGAGCTCGTAGACGAAGTTCCGCATCGCCCGCTCTTGCCCCGCTAACGCCTGGCATCCAAACCAGAAGAGCACTTGAAGATGATCATTCTTGTTGGGCCAACGGACGCGCTGTGGATAAAGGCGATGCGGGATGTGGTGCAGGAATTCTTGACTAAGGATGACGGAGACGATGCGCTGACAGATATGAGCTTCATTCCACTCCGCGACAAGAGATCCGCGACGTACCCAAAGCTGAGGAGGAGCTATATCCTCCCAGAAGCAGGTGATGGCGAGAACAGTCATGGCGTGGAGCGCATCCATGCCAAGCGCCATTCTACCCGGGCGATGGGCCTCCAGTGTGCTGGCGAGCTCTTGCGCGAGTTCGGGGCAGCCGTCGGGCAGTGTCGTCGCATATAGCGCAGTCAACGCAGCTCGCGCAGCTAAATGTGTGACAAAATTGAGTACGGAGTCCGAGTGACGAGACGACGAGGCGACGTACCGTCGGGATGAGGTACATCTTCGGACCCTGCACCGAAATCGAAACCACCGCGCAGGCTGATGCTCGTAGTCGCCTCCCTAGGGACCAAGTCAGCTACAAGAGACGAGAGTGCTGTGTCGCCA
Organism: Pleurotus ostreatus/Saccharomyces cerevisiae fusant; assembly: GCA_024196135.1. NCBI lineage: Eukaryota > Fungi > Pleurotus ostreatus/Saccharomyces cerevisiae fusant. The sequence goes on along the minus strand of JAMQCK010000061.1, from coordinate 31,477 downwards.
GGGCGTACCAAACTTTGACCGCTTCGCAGGCGGCGGCCATCGGGAGTTGGTAGATGTCCTTGACCAACGCCTGCGAGCGCGCCAGCCCGAAAGTGTTGCAGTGCACGCCGATGTACGCCTCGAACATCCGGGTGACTTCTTGGGCGAGCTCATGACTCCCGCGCGGGACGCGCCCGGTATATGCGCCCTGCTTCACCATGATGGCCTGGTGTACGACGGGATCCATGAGCGCGCGCTTGACGGTCTATCGAAGGACGTAAGCGATAGGTCAGAGGCCGGAAGCTCGAGTACGCACCGTCATGAACTCAAACGTCGCGTCCGGGACGGTCTTACAGAGGTGCGTCTGGACGCCGAGCTCCAGCAGCCGTGCGCCCACGGCTCCTATCGCGCCATGGCGGTCGAGGTCGGTCGTGACGAGATTGAAGAGAAGAGCTTCTTCGGGTATCGAGGGGAGATCGTTGAACGCGGGGACGGTCCACTGCGTGGACAGTATAGTATTGAGGGTCGAGGTGAGAGCGGTCGTCTGCGGGTTCGGCTTCGAGGTGATTCCGGGCATGGCGAAAATGTTGCGAAGGAGGTTGCGCAAAAGGCGAGGCAGGTTGGGGGCAGGTCTTCGCTGAGGGCGGGCGCGTGGGTGGCCAGGTCAAGGTGGAGAGCACAGGAGTGCGTCCTGCGAGCCCTTCGCCTGCGATGTTTGCTTCCGGACGTCAAAATATTGTCGAATATCCTTCTGACCGGCGGGACGCGTCGACAGTACAGCGACGGCGAGATCGCGCACTACGCATAGGGGTCGAGCCCGGCGGCGATTCCGTGCGCATCTTGAGAAGCGATGGATACGCGCAAGATGTCGTCTCTGTGGTCGGACTCCCTCCGAGAAGTAGAGTTTGAGACGTGATGGGGTATGGCAGGCAAATAAAGATCTATATTGTGCGTGGCTACCGCAGGCTAAGACGACTAACTGAAGGCGGGTGAGCAAAGATGGGGTCGACAGCTGTGAACGGAGCACGTACCTACGCGACTGTACGTTGGCCCCTCATGTACAGGACTGCTGATTAATGATACAGCGTCAGCGCTGATGTTCATCGAATGCGGTAGCAGGACGCACCTCTTCGAACTCGCATCTCCCCCACACTCTCCTCCTACCCCATGCACCGGTCCGTCGACTTTGACCTGGACGTCGACGACGACCCCATCGACTTCAAGTCTCTGGACGCGGAAGGCCGGACGCTGATCGCTGACTTTGGGCTCTTCGTCCTCATCAATGTGTACTTCCCGAACGACGGCTCGGAGACGCAGGAGCGCATGAAGTACAAGATGAACTTCCGCCGGATGCTGAGCGCGCGCGTGCGCGGGCTGATCGACGGGGGGCGGGAGGTCATTCTGATCGGCGACCTGAACGCGGTGTCGGACGTGGGAGACCACTGCGAGGGCGCGCTGACGGTGCGGAAGATCATCGACGAGGCGGGGAAGGAAGGGCAGGAGATTGGCGAGAACTTGGCCGTCTGTACAGATTCTGCAGGTCATAGGGCAATCGCGCGCCGTTTTGAAACCGAGATGCGAGCAGACAAACGAAGGAGACCAAGGTGCGTCATAGCTGAGAGGTATATCTGGCCGACCCCAGCCTCGCAGCCGGTTGGAAGGGACCTCGATCGACGCGGAAGACCGGCGGTCGACAAGTCCCTCGGTTGACATTCGTCGACCTGACGAGTTCTCAGGTACTCGTTGGGTGGAGAGCTATACGAGGACTATGCCCATCCTGGGGCAGAGAGTTTGCAGGTAGATTTTGCTCTATTCGAGACGGAGCACCGGGCGACGAGGTCGGGTGCCATGGGGGAAGGAACAGAGGAACGCTTGATCGGGTGATCGGCAAGCTCTTGTCCTCCTCTCCCATGTCTTCGCGCGCTATCACCTACTGAACTGCCAGTATCTCTCAATCTTTCGGCCTTCAGTATGAACAGACCATGTCTTGACTCCTCGCGCCTGAAGATTCTGATCGCGAGGCAACGTCAGCCGGCTACTATTGCGCGGTTGAAGACTCCGACACCGTCGTCTCAATCTGAAGCTCGGTTTCCATTTATATCGCTTCAAGACAGAACTGTAGACCTCTATGTCCCTAAATCAAACAGAGCGCGCCCTGATCAAAGCCCAATTCCTACTTCCTACGCACCAGGTATGTGACCAACATCCTCCTTCGACCATCATGCTAATCGTCGGCAGTGGCTATCGTCGTTGGTCTTTCTGCGCTGCGAAACATCCTCAGAATGCCAGTCCCCTCTATACTACCCGGTGCACATCAATGCTCAGATCTCTGCTCATATGCTGTGCCTCCGTCAATCAATCACTTGTCCTCCCGTTGTCCCGACGGTCGAACCCCCGGTCATCGTTCAAATCCGCCCGCAAAACATCTCGAGCACCTGCCGTGCAGTCGTGACCAGCAAGAGCCCGCCATGGCCTCAGAACATGGCTTGCCGATGCGTCATCGCAGAGACTGTCCGCCCTCTTCAAGGTCCTGGCTTCCTGCAAGTTGCGCGCAGCGTAGACCCTCAAGTTCAATCTCAAGTTCAATGTCTTCGCCATGAGCTCGGCGGTGCTGCTCAGTACACTGGCTCTTGCGTGCATAAGGTACGTCGTCGCGCGCGATGACCATATCGATGCTAACGGCGCACAGAATACGTCGATACGTCGGGACGCCGACCTGACCAGCTCCAGTTCAGGCGTGCCATGCGACGAAGTGGCATACATAACGACGCACGATGTACGACTATCCTCTACTGTCAATGACTGACATCCCCCACCGGCGGCCTCAACCAATGCCATGTTTGCAAGACGCGAACCCTTGGTCAAGTCAAAACTCGGCCCGAGCTCAACCAACTCCGCTTGTCGCGCTATCCGCCTGCGCGGCCATCTTTTGAGCCTTAGAGGGCGCATCTCGAAGCTACCTGGCCTATCCTTCCTCCGACCGAGTTGCCAGGTGCTCTATACTACGTGAAGACTACGAATGCGAGTCTGTAAGTCGCCTGTGAAGTTCTTTTCTACCGGCGTTGCTAAAGGTCGCCGCAGCATATCCTACAAGCACATCAACCCCTTCTCGTCGTAAATCATCGACGAACGCACCGGTACTTGGACGTCAGCCTCACCTCGGGCTACCATAACATGCTCGACAACCACCGACGTCGTCGTCATCTTCACCTTCGACGGCATCCATATTTCAAGCGCAGGCCATCCCTTCCCTTCCATCGTAAGCGTCCTAAAGGACCCTTTGTCCTGCTAGTCTGCGCGCCAATGCCGCTATGGTCTCCCGAATGTTATTCAGACCTCGAGGTCGCGTGAGGCCACAGAGAAGTCGCGAAGACAGCTGGACCTCGCCAAGCTTGCAGCGTCCGGGGCATTTTACGACCTCTATCCGATGCACAGTGGTGACGACCGGCGTCCGCTGTCGGGCACGGTGCCCCGTATCGCTTGAGAAGTGGGCAAACTGGTGAGCGTTCTCTTCCGTCATGGGCGGACAGTCAGTTTGACGAACTTACAGCCCCATTCTCTCGGCTCACAACGCTCGTGCTCATCGCGCGCTGCATGGATTATACGCGCCTTTATCTGCGATTCTTCTATTTCACGTCCACGCCTGAAGGCGAACCTATGCCCGCCGAACTCAAGTAGCCCGGCTCGTCCGTCACCAAGCTCGTTCGCAGAAAGCTTGCATTGTATCCCTCTTCTCTCAAGTATATCATCGAGAGCGAGAGCTTACGCTCGACCGTCATATATTTGGTCAACCTCAACGATTCTGATCTCAATATATATATTGGCCGGTCACCTCTTCTCCTTCGGATCCCCGAGGTCAATCATCAAGAGCTAGTATTTTTGCTTGCTCCGCGTCAAGCATCCCTCGACGAAGTTCTCAAAGACGTTGCTCCGCCGCCGCAGAGAAGTGCCTTGCCAAAATCACGGTGCTCAAGTTAGCGACATGGAAAGCCAAGCAGGCAACCTGTTCTGTTCGCATATGCCAGACGCTGCAACTCGTTCGTGCGACGCCACAAACAAGTGACTTCCTTTAGAATGCCCGTGTACATAACCGGCGGGTACTGTCATCAAACGACGCGCGCGATACAGATAACGCAGGTGGCTTGCAATTTGAATAGACTACAATACATGAACACGAGCGTATCTAAGGGTATCAACGAACTCCATTTCAGTGTAGGGTGAACAAATGACTAATAGTACACAATGGGCGGCACGACACTGGGCACGCAAGACCAGGGGGAAACGGACGCAAGGAATGACAAGTAAAGAAGGGGGAAACAGAACAATCGCATCATGGTCTTATGCAGGGAAAGAAGTGGCGCTAGTCGTAAGAGAGGAGTATGGTCGAAGGCCCATAGGCAAGGGACTTCCCCGCCTGGTTCTTCTTGCCCTTCTTCTGACGCTTTCCCTGCGCCGACATGGAGCCTGGGCCGGCGGCAGCCTGAGATGCGACGGCGTCCGGGTTGTTGCCGCGCTTGCGCTTCTTGGACTTGTTCATCGACGACGGCTGAGCGACTACGAGCTTTGCGGTCACCGCAGCTGGCGCGGAAGGCATGCCGACCGCCAGAGAAGCGGTGGGCAGGGCTGAAGATGAGTCAGAGCGTGGGCGCTGAGGGGCAGGCCTGACATACCGAGCGTACCGCCGGACGCCTTGACTTGCTTCGCGTATGCCATGGCGAAGGCCTGTATGCGTGCGCGACTATGCATACATGAGTTTTCGAGTAAAAACACCAATGGCGAGACGACGCACTGCTTCTCCCATGCCATGAATCCGTCCCGAACAAATGGTAGCAGTATGGACTGCACCCATTGCTGAACGACGTCTTCCCCGCCGCCATCGCGCATGACGAACCCAATCATGCACAGGAGAAGTTCTCCTCCAGTGAGTCCATGGGTCATCTTGCGGATGCGTGCGTGGGCGGCAATTACCCCGAGTAGGTTTGGATGCGCCAGGCATAGCGCGACGCCCTGTTGAACCTCTAGTCAGTACAGGCAAGGCGAACACCAGGAACAGCCGCACGCACCTCCGCCTTGGCCTGATCCGTCGTCCGGATCCTGCAATCCTTCTCTACCCGACTCTTGACTTCTGCAGCGCCGCGGTCTCGCAAGCTGTCGCGCGACTGCGAGGTTTGCATAGCGATGCGGAACCGGGAGAGCTTCCTGTCGTCGCGGAGCGGAAGGAGGACGTCGTGCACGTCGTGCAACGGAGAAGTGACCGCGTCGATGAGTGAAGCGAGAGTGGTGTCCTTGGCGGTTGCGCCAGATTTGGGTACGTTGGTGGTTTGCATATTGACAATGGGGGGTGGTGATATGCCTAGGCGTTCTCGAGAATTCCGAGTGGATATATGCGCGCGAAAATCCTACCACACGCGTTCAGTATCCCTCAGCATCGTAGAAGCCAGGCTCGCGACTTACTGGTAACCGGCGAGGGATAAGGTCTGGACAATCTGCGAGAAACCGCTGTTGACCGAGAACGAAAGGGCGGGGAGGTATCACCTATACAAAACGAGGGCGTGGAAGTCGGAAGCAAGAGATGAGAAGGCGGAAATGGCGGATCCTGCCTTTTATTGGGCCCTGCCACCCACGTGACGTATACCCGCTCGACGCGTCCCGCCATGTCCGCCGTAGATCACCTACTTCTTGAAGAGGTTCTCGTGCCCATCGTAGCAGGTAAACCGTTGCCGCCTCTACAGGGTGATGTCGAACCGAAGGGGAATCTTGATTCCATCGTGCCCTGCGACTGGCAGGTCATTATGTGGCGCGGGAAGGGCAAGACGGAATGGGAGAGAGCCGTCATCGCCGTGTTGGACGACGTTGGCAGCACCGAAAGATTCCTTCCCAAGGTGAGTGAGCAGATTGACCAGATGAATGCTGTATCTTTGACAGCCGATTGGCAGGGCACAAAGGCAGCTCTGATGGGGGAACCCGTCGTCGCCGCCATATCGCAGAAGGTATTGAGCACGGGCAAGGATCCCGTTGCCGAATTCTACGAGTACCTTGGTCGCACATTGGCGCTTCCAGAAAGCGACGCGGACAAGGTCGACGTCCAGGCGTGGGCGGAGATGGTCACCAGAACGCTCTGCATCGAACTTATGACGTGGGTCGATGCGCTCGGGCTGTAAGCGAAGGCACTCCTTGTGTGCGCGAGAATATCTGTTGACCACCCAATAGCGGCACCGATGCATGAAGCGAGCCCGGTTCTGGAAGAATTGTTTTTTGTCGATGCGTCGTGCGGAGTAATTATTGTGCAAACGGACCAGATGATGGGAATGATACATTATGGTCGAGCATTAGGGACAGAAGATGTTAATGTCAGGTCGATATGAGCGAGAAGACGAGTGCATGGATGGATGGGTTAATCAGAAAGTGCAAGATCAACGTCGTGGTTCAGATCCCCGCGATTCTTTTCTTGACGATGTGATTGCAGCTGCCGTGCACACCTGAGGTGTACGCTTGACACAGCGGCAGGGACACCATGCTTTGTAGATTCGATGCAACGTATAGGCTGCACGATTCAACAAACCAAGGACATGACATCTTTCGCAAATGAGAGGAGGATGGAAGAGGCAGGCGGTCGCCGGCCTTGGGCGGCGCGGCTATCCTGACCGATCGTCGGCTTGATGCGATCCCTTCCGATGGCGCAGCTGCCGCGTCGTCGATATCGCCGCCGCCGTGAACGAACGTTGACTTCGTGTCGACTCCTTTCCAGATGATTGCCAGCATTATCCAGCTACAGTGATGGATTAGGCGTGTTGATTAATCTCTATGCGTATGGTGTGAGAAGACCAAGTAAAAGGCTCAAACAACGTCGTATGACATGCCAGTAAGCAAGCAGTCTGGATATCAAGCGTCCGGACGCGTCGTCTCTTGTTTGACCGCTCGCAGGCTCGCAGTCACACTGGTGATTTCCGCTTACTCCGGCAAAGTACAAACAAAGTAGATAGCGCGCGGTGTGGCTTCATGCGGGTGCCATACTTCGCTCCGAGTCCCATCGCAGTATCAGCACCTTGTAGAATGACTACGCTCAAATGGCTGCACGAGAAGAGAACAGCCGCCCATCGAGCGCCGCCGCTGTGAACGCGGAGGTACTGCAACCTCGCCTGCCGAGCGGCGACCTTTCATTCGTACACAATAAGGCGTGGCTGAGATCAAGGAAGCTCTGCAAGCGAAAAGTTTTCCGTTGACCTGACGATCCCTGTAGCAGTTAAACACGGGGGGGCCAGGCGTAGCGCGCCTCGGAGCCGAGGTCACGTGATTAGGTCACAAGTTCAACTTCGACCGCCGACTAAACCGGAGAAGGAATAGACTTCCTTTTGCACGGATGCGGGTGCGCTGGGATCATATTCCTTGCCAATATGCTATGCCATTTTTTCCGTCTGGTCATGGGAGCCAGTCTCAGACCGACTGTGATGACGAGCGAAGGCATCGTCAACCTGAGTACCCAGACGAGTATCCCTCATCGTAGCAGGAGAATGAACTTTGATTATACCACTGGGTAGCATTCGAGGAAGATATTTCGTGTAAATCGACAAGCGCTTGATGGAATCGGCACTCCTTACGACATTCCTATGCAAAATGCGGATTACTTGTACACGCGCGGCGAGCTTCACTTCGGAACCGAGATCACACGCAATATCACGAGTTCAACATAGAAAATTAAGTGCGCTATAACGCATAGCATGTAGAGATACACAATGGAGGTACAACAAGCAAAGGGCAACAGCGATAGCAAATAACAAGGCAACAGATCAGTAAGTCAAATCATCCGAGACCCAGAGAACCCCCATCCCGCCGTCGAGGTCGAAGCTGGCGCACAAGGTCAGTAGGAAGGGTAAACAGAAGACGGACAACGTACCTTGAGGAGACAGTAGCGCCAGACGGGCTATCTTCGGCCAGTGTCTTGAACGCGCAGGTCTGTGGGCGCATAAGCGAGAGACAGAAAGATACCAATGGAAACTCACCTTGAGGAGGAACGCAGAAAGCGTCAAGGGATTCAGGAGTGATGACTAAATCGCTTCAACGCACATCCAGCTCAAGTCCAGACGCCGCTTCCACTGTCCTCGCAGCAGCACCCGATCTTGCAGGCCACCGCGCATGCCGGGGGTGTGCAACAGGGCCAGGCGGATGACCTGGCGACTTGGACTGAGGTCGCCCCCAACCCCCAAGCCGACAAGCCATAACCACAAACCCGTGCCCACACGTACCCGACTCCGATAGAGAACGCCCCGAAGGACGGCTCGTACGGGGATCTTGCCAAACAGTCCACGATTTGAAAGGGAGAGGGCCGCCGGACTATATACCCATGGCGGCGGGACTAACGCGAGGTGGCGGTGCACCGACAGGGGCTTTGTTTATTGAATTTCTGTTGATTTTCGAGGCGCGTGGGCGCTTGTTTGGCAGCGACGCGTGTCTGTTGATGGGTGTGGCTGTGCTCCCACGCGCCGAGCGGGCCGAGGAACCGCGAAGACCGAGGACGGAGAGAGGCTGCGTTCGAATGCAGCGCTCCTGGGCGGCTCGCCCTCGCCGGAGAAATATCAAGAAGGGGAGTCGTCGGAGGTGCAACCGAAGAAAGGCTTGGAGTGAGAGCCGGGCCAGAACTTGAGGAGGGTAAGAGCAGAAACGCCGCAGCGCCGAGTGATCCTTCCTTGTTTCCTGCCGACATCATCAACTCGCATGTGTATGCCATCTACCACTGTCTGCGTGCAGTTCCCCGAAATGCTCTATCAATAACGCTTCTTTCTTTGTCAATGTCCATGTGAATCCAGCGAGAGAAGGTCAAACACGGTCGATTGACTGGACCCTGGGGCGATGGTGAAGAGGGTATGATCACTGAGTCGCATTGCTTCTCCCTTGAGCGCTCGCGCTCCGTTCCTCGAGGTCTGCTGCGGCTTGAAACATCGGCTTCCGTTTGCTTAGCACTCTTGCGCGCATCTTTACGTTCTAATGCCTTCCGACTCTATCGAGTTCAGGCGTGGCGACAAGCCGTTGCTAGTGTACAGGGCCTTCGGACTCCCTCGCACCACAAGTCCTGCGCTGCCCTAGGCTCCGCGCTTCTCTTTTCCATGTCGGCGCTGTATATCTCAAGACCAAGGCAATTGCCTGCGCTTGGGAGACGTTCATGCACCGCTACCAAGGTATGTACCCCTTCGATCGGCTTGCCTTGTCATCGCGCTCACTCTACCCAGCCCCAACGATGGACCGGCACAGCTTCGGGACCTTAACTTTGATGACCGATCTCACCCTCCGACAACACCGAATTCCGCGACAACCTGCTCAGGCCAGTGCCCGACGGTTGCGCCGTCCTCGTCAAGGTCTGGTGAGAATCGACTTCCTTTCGCGTCGACTATTGACGTGTTGCTTGTGAAAAGGTCGAGGGATGAATGCTCCGCTCCCCACGCTGCGCGTCTGTTTACCGCCGACTCATCGACTCCGATGGCGGGAGCGCGATCGACTCCACCTGCAAGTCCGCGACTCCTTCAGGCGCACTGCACGAGGAAGCCGCACTCCGAGAGTTGCATCAGCGCGAAGTGCCTCATCGAGACCAACTGGCGACGAACTAACGCCTATTCCCCATACAAGAGCCAACAGCGCGCGGCAAACCGGATAAGTCCGGATAGATCGTGATTCATCCGGAGTAAATTAGGGAGGACAGCGACTGGCTTGAGTCCGCAGCGAAGCAGCCTCATGTTGCTGGCCTTCTCCTGTTCGAATGGCCTCGCCGTCTCCATTTCCTTTGAGATGAGCGTTGGACAGGTAAGTTTGCGGTCTACTTGCGCTTGTAGCATATCTCACGAGTTTTCAGGATGCAGAGAGCGTCTTCCACATCTCGTGGCTCTTCCTCAGCATGCAAATGCGCAATTCCTATCTAACCCGGCGTCTCCTTTCGACCGCCACCATCCAACAGGCGCAGCTTGTGCGCCGACCGCCAGAGTTCAGCGTCATACCGTACGTCGGGTGCGCTGTCGAATAGTAGCTTACACCGCGCGTGGGTTGATCGTTTGCCGCGGTTCGGGCCCGTGACACACTCGTGGCTGGCTGTTGTTTGAAAAAACCAATTGATTACTGAACTCCAGACCACTTCCCTTCTTTGAAACACAATCTACTGCATCATGCATACTCCAGGAAAGTAAGGCTACTTCAGTCTCACTCGAGGAGCTCTCGAGGAACTCTTACGAGCGGTGCGCGTTCCCGCCCGTTTTCACTGTATCACATCGTAGCTCACCTCTCTTCCCACATTCCCGTCGTACAGCATTGCTCCCGCTCGAGCCTCAGTACGCTGCGTCTATCTGCCCTCAAAGAGCCTTCACGCAGTATTTTCAGCCCGCTACTCTGCTGATGCAAAGCCTGAGGCGCGCGGGAAGGAGGGGCTGATGAATGAAGGGTCGTGGACTGGGAGACCAGGGCTCGGGGCTTCAAAAAGGCGCGCCGATGCGCGAGTTGGACTTGAATTATGGGGTATGCTCACGGACGGCGCTTAGTTCGTATATCAGCCGTGACTGATGAACGACCAGAATCTGCAATGTGCCAACAAGAGTGCCAGCGGCAGCAGCGAGATGAGGCGACGGTCAAGGTTCTAGAAGGTTTTGGCGTCAAGATGGCCGCGGTTCCGCTCGACTGGGTCCTCGCGCGCCCGCACAAGAACAGACTCCGTTGGATCGACATCTCGAACGACTACCTGTCGCTTTATGGGTATACGAAACAGCGCCGCAACGATAGTATCGCGACCGCCGCCTTTTGCTTCCGGCCAGCTTGCGCACTTGCGGCGTCGTCTGCTTGTGGTCCTCGAATGCCAGAGACTCACTCCCCCCTCGTGTGACTCCTTTCATCTCCTGACGCGCTCTTCGATACCAGTCATCATGAGCACTTTGTTCAAAGGTCGCTGGGATGCGGACGCGGCGAGGGAAGTTCGTCGTAGAGGAACCTACCACAGGGTCCTTCTAATTATACGGCGCTTGCTACACCCGACTGCGAGAATGGTGAGGGGAGTAGGGGGGGGGGCGCGAAGGGGGGTTGAGAAAGGGGGAGAGTGCGGGTAGGTATGCAGGCAGGTACGCACCTTCACCCTCCCCTTTTCTCGCCCTTTGTTCCCCTCCCTCTTTCATACACCCCTTCCCGCCCGTCCTTCAGCTCCTCACTTCACCTTTCCCTTCGCTTTCCCTCCCCTTTCTTCTTCACCCCCCCTCCGCGCATCATTACCTTCGTCTTGTCTTCTCTTTCCACCCCCTCCACATCTCTTTCCCACCTAATACAAGCGCGCACCCTCTCGTGTCCTCCTCGCTTCGCCTCGCCTCCCCCTCGCTTTGCCTTATCTTCTCCTGCGCCACCTCCTACGCCATCCACTTCAATCGCACCCCCTTCGCCTGTTCGCGCCCCTTCTGTAAATCTCCCCTCCGCCTCGTCTTTTTCTCGTCCACCCCGTCGCCTCGCCTTCTCCTGGGCCACCTTCCTCCCAAATCCATTTTGCGCGCTCCGCGCTCTCGTCTCCCTCCCTCCGCATATCACCTCTCATCGCCTTCCTCCCGCCTCACATCATCTCCCTTCGCCTTCCTCTCACCACACTTGATCTCTTTTCCTCTACCTTAGCGCGTACCTTCTCCCCTTTGTCCGCGACCCGTCCCTGCACTCGTCGACTCCCTCCCGCCTCTCAAATGAACGTGCCGTTGTCTTCCCCTCCGTAATTTATCTTCGCTCACTCTCTCCTGGATCCGAGCCGCTGAAAATGTGGTCGGCACAAATCGCCTCGGCCCCAGTTTTGTTCTCCGTGCACGAGACAGGGCTTGAGCCGCGTGGGACTTGGTCGGTACCGAGGTCACGCGCAGTCACGAGATTATCCGAGTTCAACATCGGTCGCGCCGTGTCCCCGACTCAAGCGCCATTCTCCATCCGTGTGAAAAGCAGCGGCTGGGAGAGAATCATTCAGACTGGCACTCGCCGGCGTAATTTTCCAAGAGTAAGCGAATGGAATTGTAGGGCGTAAGTAAATGAGAGTACGTATATACAGAACCACAAGATAGCAGAGAGAGCACGAGAGCGGCACAAGCACGAGCAATACGAGCACAAACACCGCAGAACACAGCCAGAGAGCCCCCGAGAGTCCCAGATCCAGAGAATATCCCAACAATCCCGCGCCGCGCCTGAGAAAATGTGAGTAAAAGCGGGTGCAAAAGGACCGGAAGACACACCTTGAGGAAAGAAGCACAGGCGAGAACCACCGTCGACCAGCGCACCGAGCGCTCGAACCTTGGGAAGGGTCAGAAATCGCTCGAGAAGGCGTGAATCAATCTACTCACCTCGAAGAGAGCAGTGAACTCGTAAAGGGTTCAGGAGTGATGACTAAATCGCTTCAACGCACATCCAGCTCAAGTCCAGACGCCGCTTCCACTGTCCTCGCAGCAGCACCCGATCTTGCAGGCCACCGCGCATGCCGGGGGTGTGCGACAGGGCCAGGCGGATGACCTGGCGACTTGAACTGAGGTCGCCCCCAACCCCCAAGCCGACAAGCCATAACCACAAACCCGTGCCCACACGTACCCGACTCCGATAGAGAACGCCCCGAAGGACGGCTCGTACGGGGATCTTGCCAAACAGTCCACGATTTGAAAGGGAGAGGGCCGCCAGACTATATACCGTTGGCGGGACTAACGCGAGGTGGCGGTGCGCCGACAGGGGCTTGTTGACGCCACACGCGGTCTGTTGATGATCACGTGGACGGACCGCTTGTCGGACCGGCCCGAAGGCCGGGGGCGCGCCCGATGCTGCGTTCAACGACGCAGCGGTTGTTGTGTTTACGATGAGACCGAGCCAAGGACTTGATACGACTCGCGAAGGCGGTCTGCTCTGCTTTGACTCTGCGCTGCGTCCTTACTGCTCGCGGAGCTCCCTTCATCGTTCCCAGCCGCAATCAGGCCGCGATCAGCGGTGTTCCTTCTTCTGGTCTCCCGTCGACCTCCCGTAGTCCCATCTTCAGACCCATGCGCTTGAACTTGCTCTCACCCCCGTCATCCCATCCCCGATGTTCTGCTTTACTCTCGTTCTCTCATGCATTGTGAGGACCTATACCCATAGACCTGCATTCCATACCCTTCCCATCGGCAACGCCTCGATCTCGACGTCAAGGTCCTTTTCTCGGACAGCCCGATGTACATATCGACCCGCGTGCTACATAGGTGGCTGCAAGTCCTTCATCAAGTCATGCGCGAAGGGTAGCGCATGCAAAGCTCCACGCAGAACGTGCATCGGTTGCATGGTGCGTGCCTGCGCTGCTCATTGAAGTGCGGCGCACTGAACAGACTCACAGACACTGATGTTGGTCCCTCGGTTGAGTGTCGTTACTGTATCCTCACCAGGTCTCGTACTTGTATGTATGCAGCAGTGCACCTAATGTAGCATTTCGGTCCCACCTTTTGCTCGAATGCGTGAACACCTCTTGCCCGTTCGCTGTTCCTGCCCATATATTCACCGCCGGGACGCTCCTGTATATCCCACGCAGAACCATCTTGGGAGATGAAGCATCTAACGGTCATTTGGAACGGGAGGCTGAGAGTGCATGGTGCGTACTGACGACGCGCTCGCCTTCGTGGCGAATAAACTTTCATTGACATCCTTGTTGACAGGACAGTCCCGAAGTCGGGGGCCGCGATCGACTCGCCATGACATCCCGTCCGACGACGTGACGCAAGCCCCGACCGCCCTCTGCGTCGTCCTCTCGTCTATCCACCATCATCTCGTAGCCCGCCTTCATCAAATCTCAGAGCCCCAGTCATGCCTGGCACTCAGCCGGTGTCCAAGCCTGTAGCCGCCATCTTGCCTGCCATAATCGCCATAATCACGTCCGGCGACTGGAACCCACGAATTTTTGCCGACCTCTTCAGCATTCCGATGCAGTCCCTGATGCAGAACCTCTTCACAACCGACACCTTGGTCTTGCAAGGGAACACGTACTTGGGCCAGGTCTTCCTCGTCTTCGCCCTCCTCTCTTTGATCTATAAGCGCCTCGGAAACGTGTCTGTCGCGATGGCTATGGTGCGCGTCTGCAAGCTTGAGACCCGATCTTTGCTAACGAGCTCTCAGGTCATGACGCAGGCACTATCGTCCGACATCGTCCTCGACGCGATGATGGTGCAGCAAGGCATCTACATCGGTCGCATTGTCAAGGGAGACAAGTCCGTTGCAGAGATGCTCACGGCATACCTCGGTCTACACCTTCGCACTTTCGGTCTCTCGCGCTCGTCAGCCCTCGTCAAAGCCATGTTCGAGGACTTGATGCATGATGCACATCGTAATCTCTCTAGCTGGTTCGTCCCTACGCCCTCCGGATAAATGCACATATCGCTGATGCCTCATAATAGGGTCAGTCAGACCAGCGAGGTTCTCAAGGCTCCTTCTCAACCCAACGAATATGCAAAATTGGATGGTTCGGGTCCCTTCTGTCTAGCTCCATATCCCTGCTAACATTGCGCAGCACCTATGAATGCCGTCGAAGCTCTCTACACGACAAATCCCCCGACGGAACGTCCCGACCTCCGCAGCGATGCAGAGAACACTCCAGTAGCCCATCGCGCACCGCTGTTTTCCGTCGGGATACACGCATTGCATGTAACAGTCGCCCATACTGTTGTTTCAATCTGGCCCGGGATGCCAATGCACGTCATGCAGGTATGTAGTATATGGACAATGATTCCCTGCACGGCTCATTCTTTCCAGGGGGTTATCACTCCTTCGATGTCGCGGTACATTGCGGGCGCTCTCCCGCGTTATCTCCAGGTCATAACCGACGCCGAGGTCAGTGACTGGGACCCCGAGCTGGTCTACCTCTGGTTCGCAAGTCGAGCACTGGAGGGCGAGTGGGATGCGATGCGCAATTTTGTGCAGGTCATAATGTTTCCTGCGCTCCTAGCCGTTCGGCAGTCTCTCTTTCCCCTGTGCGTACACTCGCTCCCTCGTGCGTGCATTTGTTGACGATTGGTCCGCGCACAGGTACCTGCCCGGGCCCCCCTTCCTGCGCTTTATTGGAACGAAGAGTGCTCGCGTGCCATCCGGTATGTCTGCCGCAACTTCTTTCTCGTACCGCGATTGACACTTGAGCAGCCATGCAGCACCTCCTGCTGTATGCTGTTGCGAACTTTGTACTCGGTCACTATCACTCTCCCGCTCGTCCTCGCCGTTTGGAGCTCCTTGCCTCGGATTCAAACTTGATTCAACTGCTAAAGCCGGGCGTCAATGAGCAGATTTGGACTACAGAAGCTATAGACGGATTTGGTGAGCTTTTGTCTCTTGTCTCTCCCTTCTCTGACACTTCATGCAGATGAGGCTCAGCAGACGCTGTCTGCACCGGCGCGGGATACGTGGTCGGGCGAAGACTTGATTTGCATCATTGCGGTACGTCTTGTGATCTTCCGAGGTTGTGTTGATTTCTGACGGGTAAAGGATGGCTTCCTTGTACCGGAGTCGCCCAACGAGTACGTTCAAGAAACTATACTTGATGCAGCCGTCAAAGGCTTCGTCGCGAAACGCCTTCCCGCCGACCTCAAAGCCAGGCCCTACCGCCTCGGTGCCTCGAACCTGAAGCTAAATGTGTGTTGTCACGTTCTTATTGCACCTCTGTGGCTCACACTTTCGCAACCTATTGTAGGGCTCTGCCATCCTACTGGCACGCCGCAGTGACATACAGCACCTCTTCCCGGGACATTCGGATTCGGATCTGCGCATGCACGACGGTCGTCAGATCAAGGTCTCTATCAAGTATGTCAGTCGGCGCTGCATGGTCTTCCCATCTAATCCTCGCCAGGCAATTTGTTTACGGAGACGATGCGACCGAGCAGCTACTCGAGACCGTCCGCCGCATCGTTTCGCACGACGTGCTCGAGAAGCGAAGCTTGCAACCCTACCGCGACTACCTCCTTCCACCACGAAGCTCGCCTCGTGCGTTGCAGCCGTTAGCTCACGACGCGGTCATTACCTTCGACATCTTCGGTCAGACGGTTACCATATACCGCAAGCCGGGAGAGCGTGTCGGGTACATCCTCGACGGAGAATATCCCGATGTTTCCCGCTTCAGCGTGCAGTTTTGTGGGCAGAGCTTTCTGGGCCAGAACTTAGGTGTATGTCCCATCCACGTGAACCCCACTTCTCATGATTTACGACCCTCTATCTTCAGGACACCCTAACGGACGATTTGCGCCGCTCACTCCATTTGACGGAGAAGAGGCTGTGGCACGATGACGAGTGGCTGCAAGTTCTTTACAGCGCGGAGGTGTCCGACGACTTTATCGTCAACCTTAACAAGGCCGTTCCCCGCCTCAACTCAGTCGACGGGATCTGGTGTCGAATGGATGGTAGGCATAACATTGAGCGTAGCCCTCGTCATTCCCTGACGCTTTTCCCAGCTCAATCCGCACAGAAGTGGGCCAACGAATTGATGGACAGCAAGGCCCGTGAGATCGAGTTCGCCCTACCGCCTTCGAATTCCTGCATCGCTTCTTGAACGGTCATCTCAGTGTCCTTCGCAGTCTCGACATCCGTTGTTTTGTGATATTTCCATGTACACTTCGAATTGCATGTAGTCAGTGAATTGTGTTGTCCCCTCGATTACCATCCGGAAGTACCTTATAACTGTAGATTATACGCGATACCATTCAGCCTTTGAACAATGCATCTGTGAGCACGTCACGGCCCTCGCTTCGGAGCCAAACGTGTGCAAACAGCTGCACTTCGGGTAAGCTTCGCGTCGCTCACTCCCACCGATGGTGGTCCATGACAGCTCAACAACTCTTGTTTCCTCCCCTCATCCGCCCCCACGATGTACTTTGAGCAGACTGATTTGGCGCTAATCCGCGGGCTCGAGGCGAAGATTGTCCAGAGGATTCAGGTCATACGTGTCGAGTCCTTGCCCTTGACTGAGAACTCGAGGGGTCCGGTGTGGTTGGGGGAGGTTACTTGGAAGGGGGCTGTGGGTATGGCGACGTGTGCAGCCTTTCCCGACGACGAGACGCACCGAGAGGTAAGTGGTCGAACACGGAGATTGTGGCACGATCACTGATGCGCATAGAAGCGAGCAGAAGAGGCGTTGTTATTACCCAGTGTTGCGTCGGCTCTTATGACCAAGCTGAAGGTTCCTTCCCTGAGCCTCGCCATGTACCTCTCCACCGCCAAAAAGCACCCGAAGAAGGAGGAGGGGAAGGGGGAGGCGGACGTCAACCAGTGGGCGGTGGATCTTGCCGGCGCACTGTGCGCGAACTTGTTCGAGACGGCCGACGACGCGTACGTGGCCGTCTGCACATATAGCTGAGTGCTGACGACGCGTGGCAGGACCCAGGAGAAGGACAATCTTGACGAAGTTCGCGTTCAGGAAGCGATGGGCATAACTTCTGCGGAGATCGTGTTCGAGATGGACGCTGCAACGCGACAAGACGAGCTTCTGAAGTCGATGCGCGGGACGACGGCCTACGCGACCTACAGGGCGCACGAATCCGCGATAGCAAATGAGGACCAGAGGTTCGGTGTTGGGGTGTATCACAATCTGAGGGCGCAACTTGGGTAGAGCCTATGTAGCAGCATGAATGTCGGGGAGTCGCATGAAGTAATCGTAGTACAGATACCTTAATCGAGTTCAACAATATGCGAAGCAGCCGGCGCTTGATACCAAGTGAGCACGTATACTCATGATCATAAACGGAATCTCGACCCGAGAACATGCGAGATGGCGAACTGTTTGTACAACAAGGATGTTCTAGATTTCGTCAACCGCATACATCGGCGAGCCAGGTTGGCCGGGGTATATTCGGAGGCAAGAGAAAGCTAGCAGCAAGTCGTGCAAGGAAGACAACCGAGCACTTTACGAGAGCACAGCTACATGCGCGAGATCTGTGTGTGCAAGGGTTAGATTAACGGAAATGATAACCACCCCGACCCATGGACCACGCTATGACTTGCAAGTTGAGGCGGAGAGCGCTAGGTTCGTCAGAGTTCAAACTTAGAGTAGACGGGGCACACATACCGCCAGAGGTGTGTGGAATCCCTAGGCCGTGCACACGGCCTAGAGGCAATGCGTACCCCTTCGTCCCGCACAGGATCGGGCAGTCGCAGGAAACCAAGGACGAGGGAAAGAAGGGAGAGGACGTGCAAGCGAAGAAGCTGGTGTTGTCGGCAATGGCGAGGATGAGGGAAGGAGCGCCGGAAGATGTTGAAGACGATGGGGAAGGAGGTACAATACAGATTCCATGGATGCGTGCTGCGAACCCCATGAGCCAACCTCTTTACCGACTGAAGTCAAGGCCTGAATGCAACACTCACCGGAACGCAGACGACGCGAGATCTCACGTCGCCATGCATCGTCGAGCCTGATATCTGAGGGCTCGATGCCGACGTCGCAGTGTATGGAGGAATAGGTGCCCTTGTTTCCTCCGTAGCCGTTAGCGCCTGCTGGTGTGGACCGAGTTGCTAGCCTAGGAGAGATCGGCCGCGTCAGTGACTTCCACGATTCGGGAGACCATCGCCAGCGGGAACCCGCGGGCCCATTATGGCGAGCCCAAAATCCAATCTGGACGCCAAGCACGACCACGACAGTGTCAAGAACGCCCCGCTCGCTCCGCTGACGCGCAGGCGACCGGAACCGCACATCCTGCAGCGCAGCTCGTGCCCCTCATCACCTCTCCCCTGCGCCACCACCCACCCTCGCCTTCCCCTTTTCGCCACCGCTTCCCCGCCACCCTCGACCTCGCCTGCCCACCCTCGTGCCCGCCGCCCTCGCTATTCGTCCTTGCAAATCAAGACGAAGTACAACCAACGCACGCTCATCGCTCATCGCAAACGAATGCTCCAGCACACTCAGCAGCTGAAGACGAATGTTCGGCTTCTGACTGAGTAGCTCGGGGTGTGAAAGAGGGGCAGGACGTTTCCGAGTCAAGCTCAAAGAGGAAGCTGGCGGTGGTGTGGAGGTTGCGTAGAGGTTGCGGAAGGTGATGGTGTAAGTCAACCACCTGAGGGAGAGGTAAGTTCGGGCAAACGTGAGGGTCGGGCGATGAGGACGAATACGATGGTAAGGACAGACGAGGCATAACGATAACTTACCTTGAGAAGGGTGACGAGATAAGGCAGCGTTTGCAGATTGCGAGCCCGCCTACGCGGACCTCGCGGTTGGAGAGCGCAAGATGAGCTGGCCGCCTGTGTTGAGGACGATGCGCGCCGGCTGCACGAGCAAGGCGCGCCAATGGTACAAACCAGACTCGTTGAGGCAAGAACGAAACACGCCGGTGACAAGGACGAGACCCATTGAGGAAGCCCGGGCAGCTACGTTTCCACCAACACCTCCCGCTCGTACACCTCGTCTTCTCTCGTGAGGTTGATGAGCATGTCCTCGTCAAGCCGGTCGCCGCTCGGCCGCTCGTACACAAGGTCGTCGTCGCCCGCGAGCTCGTCTTCCTCTGTTCAGCGTGATCATCCTCTTCCTGCTGGTCCTGCTCCTCGTCGTCGGCTTCGTGTTCTGCCCGAGCAGCAGCCTCGTCCTCCTCCTGCGGCTGTCCGAGCATCTCGATCAGGACGTCGTCGTCCAGCTCCTCATCGTCCGCCGCGTGCGACGGTCCCGCCTGCGGCTTCGAAGTACGAGCCTTTTGCGACGTCGAGGCCTTGAGCAAAGCTGACGTCCGTGCACGCGCTGCCCCCGCCTTCATCGACACCGCGACCTTCCTCTTGCGCACCGGCCCCAGCCTCTCCTCCTCCGGCTCCGCCCTCCCACTATCCGCGTCTTCGTACTTCGTCATCGGCAGCTTCCTTTGCTCCAGCGCGATGAGTTCTCGGTGTTGTCCACGCATTTCCTGAGGTGCGCACTGGGCAGAGGGTTGCACTTGGGGAAGGTGGAGAAGGAGAGCCCGTTGCCGTGCATGTAGGAGGAGGGGCCGGACGCGTAGACAGAGGGGAATGGGTAGACGTTGGTGGCATTCGTCGAGGTGGGAAGCACGGGTGAGGAGGAAGCTTGCGTGGGAGATGAAGAGTAGGTAAGCCCGGGGGTCTTGGGTTCCTGAGGAATGATAGGGGCCTCCGTTAGTGACAGTGAGGGCGATGTGGACATCCACACGTACATAGACCTCTAGCTCCCCTAAGGGTACGGACGGCCCGTCTGTGGAAGACCTCTTCAAACGCGCCCTCCCTGTTCTACGCCGTTGTGCCCTCGAGTTGGGTTCACTTGACCTCAAGGTCCGCGGTCTCCGATCATTCGTTCATCGTATTGAACGATGCACTCGTTGTCGATGCTGAAAGGGACAATCTTCAGTTTGTTGATCATCTGCACAGCGGAAGTCGCCACATACCTGCGCCCCGTACTCCAGCCCCAATGCACGCCTCATCGCACTCGTTCGCCTTCGTTTTCGTTAGCCCCGTACATCTCGCCAGCGATGCTATAGTCTCTGCGCCCTCCTGGCGACGTCGCGCTGCTCATGATCTGCTTGACGCGCCTGACTCGCACCACATCGGAAATTTGACGAAGGACGCATGTGCCGCACCCCCAAAGAGCTCGAGGACAAGAGCGCCCTAGCGTTCCATTGACCGCAGGCCCTAACTCCTTCCTGGCATATCGACGACGTCCGTCGCGCTCTGCCGTCCGCTAACCGAATCCCGGACGAGGAAAGTTCGGCCTTAGCGCCAGGGTAGCGTGTCGATGGTCTTCCTTACTCTCCCTTCGGGCGAGTCAGAACAGTAACCGGGACATGCTGCAATGTCTTTGTGTTTGACGCTTTTTGCGGCGATTCAGGTGTTCCCGCAAGTGGTAGGTGAAGCCGCCCACCGCCATGGCCGTGGTTGTTGCAAGCGAAGCTGACGGTGACGGATGAGCATGTTGGAGGTCGACTCAATTGCTTTTGGACAAATACCTTCGGAATGTCGATAGTGGGGTGCGCGGAATCCGGGCTGCAGGAGTATGCAGAGCATGCCGAGGTTGTCGTGCTGTTCCTACTTCCGTTGCGACGGAAAGGACAGACGTGGCGGACCGCTCGTGCGGGCAGCTTTCTGCGATATCAAGACGTAGTTGCGGAACTCCTATGGGCTGG
This sequence comes from Pleurotus ostreatus/Saccharomyces cerevisiae fusant, assembly GCA_024196135.1. Lineage (NCBI taxonomy): Eukaryota > Fungi > Pleurotus ostreatus/Saccharomyces cerevisiae fusant. The sequence goes on along the minus strand of JAMQCK010000061.1, from coordinate 10,421 downwards.
ACGCGCATAGATCGAGCGCGATGGCCATGGCAGAAAGCGCCATTTGTGAGGTATCGGCAACCTTCGCCTCCACGGTGTGACCAGAGCTCGGATTGACCTGCGCATCGGGGTCCATCGCAACCGAGCATCATTGAAGTTCTGGGGGAGTTCATCGATGAGGAAAAGGTATAGGTGAAGGCTCGAAGTCGTGGCGTCCGTGCGAAGATCTTGAAGTACGAGAGGTGAATATAGGTAGGATGCAAAGGTACTACAGGGCGTACCGGTTGCAACTGCAGGTCTCCTGCTGATCCGCGTGTGCCATGGCCATGAGACACAGGTGAGGGCGAGCAGCATAAAGTATCTTCAGGTGGGCGACGTCGATTTCAGCGCACGGGCTAACCCAGACCATCGCAGGGCGACAAACATGCTGAACATGCGCAGGGATTTTGTATGAAACCAGAAGACGAGCAGTTCAACATTATGATAGGGACGTGTGCGGGCACGGGAAGAAGTTGCGAGGCGGCCAATGCAATGGACGGTGATCATGGATGTGTCAAGAGGGATTGGGGACGCGCGAGGAGCACCCCTGCAGTGGGAATGAGCAAGTGGAAAAGGTACGAACGCCACGACAACGCACCGACATCTTCCTGCCTAAGAAGCTCCTTCACCGTACGCAAAAGCTAGCCCATAAGAGCGCAGGAGACGGTATAGAAGACCCTCGCGGAGCATCTAAATGGTTCTGCTTGCGCAATATCGGTGTTGGTAGTCAAGGCCGGTGGTGCCCCTGCAGCACCAAAATGCGGTAGTGCTCTATACGAGGCCCCTGCTACAGGCTGCGAGACGCGGGGCAAGTATGCAGACGAGGATGAGGGTGCGGGGGATTGTTATCTTCGACGGTTGAGTGCTCGATCACGCCTGCGGACGGTTATGACGGTGGTAGTGTGATCACAATAGCATTGGGCACACTAGAGAATTAAGAGGAAGGCATAAGAGCGCATGAAGGCGGACACTGTCGCCCGAAGACGACGGTTAGGAACAGGGGGGATCGTGATCAACCCGTGCGTCCCCGCTTACAGTCGGCGGGAAGGACCAGGTTCAATTTCGGATTTTGCGTTCGTGATCGTGGTCCCCAAGGTCGGCGGTTCGAATCTGGCCCCAGAGTACATAGTTCTCCCTGGCCTGTGTGCGTAATTTTGAGGCTACCTTAGAGCGTATACTGAGTATATCTATCGATACATTTATTTTCCCGCGTTGGGAGAGTCCCAAAAGTCACGAATCCGAGGTCGGAAGAAAAGCCGGCATTTGCCGAGCTCCGGCAGATGCCGATGCTCGAGCTTGGCAGTTGCTTCTCACGGTTGAACTTGGCTATCCGCTGCCCATTCGGCCTGGGCCATGCCCTCTAGCAGCACCTCAATGCAAGTTAAATAGATGATGCTCCTCAAGAGATAGTATACGGCGGCCTCGAGCATATATAATGCGAGCAAACATCTGAAAAGACCCAAAATTGGAGTTGGGAGATGAGTGCATCCAGCAACTTGTGACGGGGCATAGCCTACCAATAAAGCGCTTAATGTCTCTAGATATATACAGCTCTATATTTTGTGGGCCTCTTCAAAGGATGGGAAGAAGCAGCATTGCCCATGACAGTATTGAGCTCAATTGAAAGAAATGGAGAAAAGTAAAGCAGCAATCAGATAAGCCTCCATATATTAGCAGCATGCTCAACAAGAGAATGTTCTATATGATTACTCTACAAGAAAGGACTTGAGAGTACCTATCTGGTCTCGCGCGAGGCAAAGGGACGGAAGTTCAACCGTGAGAAGCAACTGCCAAGCTCGAGCATCGGCATCTGCCGGAGCTCGGCAAATGCCGGCTTTTCTTCCGACCTCGGATTCGTGACTTTTGGGACTCTCCCAACGCGGGAAAATAAATGTATCGATAGATATACTCAGTATACGCTCTAAGGTAGCCTCAAAATTACGCACACAGGCCAGGGAGAACTATGTACTCTGGGGCCAGATTCGAACCGCCGACCTTGGGGGACCACGATCACGAACGCAAAATCCGAAATTGAACCTGGTCCTTCCCGCCGACCGTACCCCGCTCCTTCCATCATCTGGCGGTCATGGCTCTTCCATTGCCGCGTATGTTAGCATTCCCCTGCTCCTTCATTGCCCTCTCCACGTCCCCGCTAAGATGAGAACAGATTTCTGAAGGTTCTGCCGGCTCGAAGGTTCTGCCTTGACGCCCTTGAATCTCGAGCCCTCGAGTCCTCAGCCTCCGCGGTTATTGCGGGGTGCGAGGTTGTTCTGGACATGGACACCGACGCGCTGAAGCTGCTCGTCAACTCCCAGACCTCATTCATACGGAGGCTCTTTGGAGTCGGATCACAATCAATCCTCGCTCCCCTACACACGGAGACAGGAATTCTACCCATCGCTTTTCGGCGGCTGCTGCTAGCGCTAGGCTACCTTCGTTACCTCCTCATGCTTTCCCCTGCTCATCTCGCTGGTGCAGCCATGCGCGACTCCATGGCTCTGGCAAACACATCAAAACCAGGGTGGATCAATGATCTGCGCATCATAATCGGGCGCCTATGCCCCTCCCTCACCCACGTGTGGGAGCGCCTGCAGTACCTCGATGGCGTTGCGACCCTCATCAACGGTGTTGAGTGTGCGGCTGGCGACATGCTGCGACACGACCTTATGAATGATCACCGGCTGGTTCTGCTGCAGGGACAGGGAGCTGGGGGCGGGAGTGGACCGTTGCCAAAGACGCACCGATCCTACTTGGACGTGCACATCCCCGCGCACCGAAAGGCGCTCACGCGCCTCATGCTGTCAGAGCACCCGCTCGCAATTGAACAATTGCGGCGCACCTCGCGGTATCGACCACGAATCGACCGCGATCTGCGCATCTGCCGGCTGTGTCGGGCCGCAGTGGAGGATGAGGTCCATGTCCTGCTACACTGCGATGGTGACAACGACCTAGTGCAGCTCCGTAGTGAGTTTCTCGCAGGACTGCGGGGTACTATGCCGCGTTTGGAACGGACATGGGACAAGGAGTTCATACAGTGCGTTGTGGCGGGTCCGCCCGCCGCTATCGCCTCCTTCGCCCGTTTCGTCCACCGCGCTTTCCTGCGTGTGACCGCTACGCCATTGCTATTACCGTCAATTGCGTGCGTTGGATTCGCTGTTTCTGCCGCATCATCTTCGCTTACGTGAGACCCCAGGGACGATTGACCGTGGACTGGGATATCAGAGCGCATGCGATCATGATGTTCTGCCGAGTAGACATTCGCTCGCAGTCTACTAGGGCGGATAGGGCTGGCTCTGTTTAGGGCCCTCGCCCGAGAAACTATCTACCTACCTACCTACCTACCTGCCTGCCCCCATCCATTCAGTCCGGCGCAACATGACGATCGGGGGCTAAAACGATAAACTACATAAGAGAAGGTCGATGTACCCTCGAGGCAGACGCTGCGGGTAGACCTATCATCATGCCTATACAGAAGGAAGATCACACATTACGATAGCCAGGTGATAGCCAGAGTCCAGCGGTGCGACGCAAATAGCATCTTGCGACCTTCGACGAATAGGTGCGCCTACCAAGCTCCATGATGTGATGCATCTTCCACTACAGGGCCCGTGCACTAAATTGTTGAAGTCAGGAACCCTGGGAAGAGAACTCCTTCCCCTGCCGGCATAACAGGGCCGAGGCTGGAAATGCAGTTACTACGTGCTACCTATCCTCGCCTTAGCCCCGCCATGGCCAGTCATTGTCGCCTCGACAAGTGGCCTCCGTTGATTGGCCCCAGCCACGATTACGTGAACGTAAACTTACCGTAAAGGCGGCGTCCTTGCGTGCTGCAAAGCGTGACTTGCGATGAGCCATCGCTGCCGATAGTAGAGGCTTCGGAACGGACGTCGAGGAAGTTGGTATGTGCTGTCATAAATCACGAGGCAAGATGGGCGGAATGATCACTAGGAGACACAACGCTGACAATGCGTCTGCAGTTGCCACCGCAGAGGGCAACGCAAAGTAGTATCGATTTCAGTCGCTTTCGATCAGACACAGAAAATTCAGACCCATTCTGTCATCGAAGAGCGATTTCTTTGACGTAGAGCGCATTATAGGAACGTCGACCACGGTGGTCCGGGCGATTCGGTGACAAGGCGTGACTGACACCTTATGTCACACTCTGAACGGCGAACGCACGTGGTTGATATTCTCGTTGACCCGAACCTCCATCCGTCATTCTGGGCAACTGCTGGTATGGTGATCACGTCGAGGGATCTATCTTCAAGGAAAAACAACAATCTACGATAGATTTCTGATATCAATGGTCCTCATCCAGAAGCCTCAAACAACTTTAGAAAACTGTCCTGAGCGTCCTGCAGCGCTCTCTGCTTGGCCGCCTCTTGACACGCCTTGTACTCGACTGTGTCGCAAAATCCTTTCCATCTAGTTCCTCCCAACCCCTGCCACCAAGCATCAGCGAATGGGTGTCCCGGTGCACCCGCATACCCCCAAGGTTTTGCAGTGTAGGGCTGAACCCAAGGATTCAGTACTTTGACGAGCGAAGGGTGGACAGGGCCAGTGAAGTGAACGATGATAGGCGAGTGACGCATCTGGTCAAGGTTGAGACGCATGCGCTCAGATGTAGTGATGTCGGCGTATGTGCCTATGACTTTAGGTGAGCGTCCCATAAACTCTCTGCGAGTGCCGACACTCACCAAGTCCCTGTGCATTGTATTTCAGCGACAACTCGGCCCAGTCCCCGGCGAAGCGCATGTTGAGGACGTCCTGGTCTTTAAAGTGAAGATCCGACGCGCTTTGCGCGAGTCGCGCGATGTCGGCCGCGCTACTTCGCATCTTGGCCAAGTTCATGAGCAGGACGCCGGCGTTGAAGTAGGTCGGGCTGTCAGTGGTGTCTTGAACTCCCATCTCCCTGGCACTGCCATCAGGTAGGCTCGCTTGGTTGGAATGCATCTTGGTGAGATCGACACCGGGATGGCCCTTCGGATATCCTACGTCCGGCGCCGCTCCTATGGCCTTCCCCTGCAAGTCGGTGTTCCACAACTCCGCGAGATCGCCCAGCACAAGCACGTCTGCGTCAAGGTAGAGGACTCGCTCTGCAGGAACGCGGCGCACAACGTCGAGCTTTGCCCACGTCGCGCTGTTCAAGGTGCGGCACAAGTCGTCCTCTGCGGGCTCTAGGAACACGATGCTGGTGCGCTCACTTCTGTCCTTGTCGATGACCGCGCTGATTTTCTCCTTATCCTCCTTCGACATGCCGCAGTCCAACACGTACACCGTGCAGCGCGCCCCGGACGAGAGTGCACGGAGGGCGCTGCTGATCGCGACCGTCGCGGGCATCGCGTACGCGCTATCCACGGCGAATGCGAGGTTGATACCGTAGTCAAGCGCGCTCTCGACAGTGGCGGAAGATCCCTCGGCATACGCCCACCCAATGCGCATCTCCGTCTTCTTCTGCGCGACCATCTGATAGTCGCCCTCGCCACACAGTCTCTCGAACTCGCCTGCGTGCAGCTCGAGGAAGGCGTCGATGCCTCGGCGCGGGTGGAGCATGCTCCCCGGACTCTCCGCAGGCCAGCGGTAGTCGTCGAAGATGATGATAGCGCCCTTCCGCGCGAGGCGCCATACGAGCTCGCCATCTAGGAAGGTATCGTCTGCGCGGTGGGATCCGTCGACGTACAGCCAGTCGAAGCCCGCGGCTGCGGCTGCAGCCTCCGTCTCGTCGCGCAGGACCGTCATGAGGCCCGGGACGCTGAAGGCCTCGATGATGCGAGAGCGTCCGCATGCGAGACGCAGGTTGTGCTCGACGCGGGCGCGGCGTGCGCGGCCGGCCTCCGTCTGGAGCAGGTCGTAGTGGTCGATTGTCACGAGCTCGCCAGCATCTTTGCACAGCTCCTCAAGTAGGAAGACGGAGGAACGACCTTCCCAAGTGCCGATCTCGAGGACGCGGGGGGCGGATGCGGTCACCAGAGGGAAGAGCCCGCGCCATCTCTCGACATTGCCGCTAAACCAATCCTGAGTAGGGGTGAAGTGGTAGTCGGGGCGTGTGAGCGACGGCGCCGACTCAAGTGGCTGCGAGGACTTATCGGAGGAGGACATAGTGCTCAGAGGGGCTATGGTCGGGAAGAGAGGTCGTGGGAGGCGGTCTTGTCTTATCCTAGGCATGAACTTCGATGCCGCTGGGTACGTCCTCGCTACCTACGCACGCCCCAATTACTGACCTCGTACTCGGGCGCCTACTTAGACGCCCACGACTGCGGTCTCTCCGGTTTCCTAGTACGGTGGCTTCGGCTTATGCTCTCAAGCTCTGGGTGCCCTCATCCGGAGGCTCGACTGAGTCTTTTGGGGACCTTTGTTGGCAACTGTGCCCATGGAATCTCTTCTGTACCCTAGTATGACGGCGTTCCGCAGTGGTTGTGAGTCTGTTTCCCTTCTGGTTCCACGGGCGCCTAATTAGTGTGCACGCTAGACGTTTCCTGAATCTCAAGCGCCCGTCCTTTTCCTATGGTGACTTCAAGATACTCCCATGCCCCGCTCTCGAAGACGTGTACGATGTCTCACACAGGCCGGAAGCACGCCTTTTATATAACCGTCTCGTTCTTCAGTGTCCGCTTCAACGCCTGCACTTCATATTGTCGCCTTCATGTCCACTATCGACAGGCTCAACGCTCGTATCTTGGTGACTGGCGGTGCCGGTTTCATAGTGAGTCGCGCTTCATTTGTTCTCGAAACATGTCCTCACAACGGCAAATAGGGCTCTCATGTCGCACAGAGACTCGTCTCCGAAGGCTTCCCTTTTATTCGAGTTGTCGACATCCAGGACCCCGTATACATCGCTCCAACCGGTCTCTGCCATGACTTCGTGAAGGGAGACCTCCGCGATGTACGAGTATGTGATCGAGCAATGGAAGGGATCACCCACGTCCTTCACTTTGCCGCGAACATGGGCGGTATGGGAGCGATACGAGCCGAAAACGACCTCATCGTCTACGACGACAACCACACTATCACGCTCAACGTCCTTCGTGCTGCCATCAAAGCCGGAGCCGCGCGCATTCTCTATGCGTCTTCTGCGTGCATCTATCCGGAGCACCTTCAGGCCGATCTATCTAAGGACGTTCGGCTTCGTGAAGGCGACGTGTGGACCGATCTGACTGGGCCGCCCAAGCCGCAAGGTCTGTACGGTCAGGAGAAGCTGGCCTCCGAGATGCTCCTTGCTGAGTGCGAAGGCAAGATCGAGGTGCGCATTGCTCGCTTCCATAACGTCTATGGGCCGCGAGGCGAGTGGTACAACGGTCGCGAGAAGGCTCCTGCGGCTATGCTGCGCAAGGCCTTGGTCGCCGCGCGCATGCAGGCCGACTCGCCGTCCTCAAAGCCGTCCTTCGAGATCTGGGGGGACGGTCGTGCGCGCCGCTCCTTCCTGTACATCGACGACTGCGTCGACGCCGTCCTGAAGCTTCTCGCTTCGGATTACAGTCGTCCTCTTAACATTGGCACCGAGCAGGCCGTCACTATCCAGGAGCTCGCCCATATCGCGCTCGAAGCTGCTGGCGTTCGGCCCTCAGACGTCGACTTTAGATATGATATCACGAAACCCATCGGAGTCGCATCGCGCAACTCCCACAACGAGCTCGTCCACCGCGTACTTGACTGGGAGCCACGCGTGGATCTCCGCTCCGGAATGCTGAAGACTGCACGATGGATGACGGGAGAACTGGATCGACTCGTTGCTCAAGGTCGGACCCTCGAGTCACTTCAGAGCAGTGTTTTGGTTCACATGGAACACAATCCAGTCACCTTCGCCATCCTTCTCCCCATAACTTCGCGCACCGCAGCTGGCACACACTCCACCGAACCCATCACCGCCAATCTGACTCGTTTTGCTCATTCTTTGAGGAGGACGACGAGAAGCGATTGCTCAGCCGACGGTCATCCTCCGGCATTTGCTTATCGAATCTACGTACTTGTCGATCACGACGACAGCGTACTCAGCGATGGTCGCGCCGCCCGCGTGCTTGCCGATGCCGGGATACCCTCAGCCGATATTATCACGCTGCCACCTTCCTATGTGGCACGGGGTCGGGTATGCACCCTCTGGCGCGATTGTGCTCGCCGTGCATATGTCGATGCCTGCGATTACTACGTGCTGCTAGGCGATGATGTCGAGCTGCTCTCGACAGGATGGATGGGATCGGTGCACCGCGCCTTCGCAGACCTGTCCGCGACGCGGCAGGTTCCCCTTGGCTTCGGCTGCGTCGCGTTCAAGGATGAGACCTTCGCAGGTATGCCGACGTTCCCCGTTGTGCATCGCAAGCACCTCGATATGTTCGGCGGTGAGGTCGTCCCAGACATCTTCGTCAACCAGGACGGCGACCCATACCTATACACGATCTATCGCAGATTTGGGTGCTCGCGCATGCTCGAGGACTGTAGACTTCGGAACGACATTGGCGGATCGGTGGATGCACGCTACACGAAGGAGAGTGCGCTGAAGTGGTCCTTCGAGACTCTTCGCGTCGGGGTGAGCCGTCTGCGAGACGAACTCCTCAAGGAGAATGGCGGTGTCGTGCCTCAGGAGAAGCTCTCGCTGGACATCGTCGTGCCTTCATACCGCGTGAATATTCAGGCCCTCCAAGCGATCCTTTCCCTCCGTCCGTCAGCAACATGCGAGACCAGCTACATTATCATCATCGACGACCCCAACGCCGAAGGCACCCAGGAGCTTCTCGACAAGTACTCGCATCGCCCGGAGGTCCGCATTCGCGTGCACTCGACGAATCTTGGCGCGTCTGCCGCGAGGAATCGCGGGATGGCCGAATCCACGGCAGACTGGGTGGCATTCCTCGACGACGATATCACCCCAGAGCCGAATTTCCTTCTCGAGGCGGAGAAGTGCATCCGCAACCATCCACACGCGGCGGGCTTCGTCGGGCATTGCAAGTTCCCTCCTGCGGACACCGTCTTCAAAGCCGCAGTGCACTTCGCTGGAGTCACATACTTTTGGGCAATCGCGACCCAGATAGATAGGGACGTACCCTGGGGCGTCACGGCGAACTTGGTCGCGCGTCGAGCGGACGACGGCGTGTTGTATGATCTCGTGTTCCCGAAGACAGGTCGGTAGTATGTTGACATCACAAGCTTCTCGCAGAAACTGATGCTTCACTCATAGGCGGAGGCGAGGATATCGATTTCTGCCTTCAGAAGACGGCCCATTCCCTCGCGAAGGGCGGCGAGGCGTTCTACGCGGCGCCGGACGCAGTCGTGACGCATCCCTGGTGGCATGACGGCAAGCGCTCCTACTGGCGCTTCTACATGTGGTCGGTGGGAGACGGCGCGCTCATGCGGATGTATCCCCAGCACTCCTACCGCGACTATGCGCCGAACGCCGCCGAGTGCATCGTGGCCTGCACGGGATCGCTGCTCGCGGGTGCTGCCCTCCTCCGACTGGAGATCGTCCGCTTCGCGCTGACCGCTCTCCCGAGCGTCGTCCTCGCGAACCTGCTACTCGATGTCTATCGTCATGTCGTGCTCGACGACGGGTCCAACACCGACAACCCCTCGCGGCAAATCGAGTTGTCGGGGGGATACCGAGCTCTTGCGGTCCTGGAGAGCACTTTCCTTCGCATGTTCAGCGAGATGGGGCGCACGGTTGGAGTGCTGAAGCGCGGCGAGTACGCACAGCTCGGTATGCGCTTTGACTGGTTTGTGGGGCGATGGGGCGATGGTCCGAAGCGGAACGAGCGGAAGAACAACCTGCTGAGATTCTGTGTGGCCGGTGCTTTTGTTGGACTTGGATACTTCTTGTTCTAAATGATGATCGTGGACTTCTTGTTCGAGTAGTTTGACCTGATGTGGCTAGTTGTATTTCAATGCATGAATCTACAATGCTGTATGGCGTAGAATGGATGACCTTGATGAGCCTCTTCTTCAACCGCAGACAGGAAACAGATGAAGGCCACACTCGAGCAACAGATGCGGCGACGTAGAGAAAGCAAAACAAGCGCCTACCTGTCGTCCCCCTGGCGCAGACTGACGGTTGCAGAGACTGGAAACACCGATGCAAGCACACATGTACGGGGATCGAAGGAAGAAAGAGTCAGATTGTATGAAGGGCTGCCGCCATTACCAGACGCTAACATGTGAGTACTAAACGGAATTTCGATAGGTACGTGCCCTCGCGAGCAGATAGCTATGTGCCCGCCACGAGAAGATAGGTACACGTCACGATACTATACGTATCTAGTGAGTAGTAGTACAAAGTGCGTTGGGATATCGTGAGTGCGATGCATTATACGAATTAAAGATGAATGAGCAGGTGCTGGTAAGGTGCAGATGGGGCAGGCGTGTGCGCGCACGGGAGATGCATAAGGGGAGAAACGTATGGGGAAGGTGAGATATGGGGA
>JAMQCK010000609.1:0-19202 GCA_024196135.1 Pleurotus ostreatus/Saccharomyces cerevisiae fusant | reverse complement strand
CGCCTGGTAGCACACGTCGGTCGCTATATACATATTGTGTGTGTAGTTCGTGGTGAACGGACGCGCAGCGAGTGCCCACTAGTGCCCTGTTCTGGATCGGTGGCGGCGTGCGAAGGGGCGCGCACAAGCCCAGACTGCGTTCGAGGGGTGCAGACAGGCAAGGCCGCAGGATCGAATTTGCGCTGCCGACGGCGGGCGTGAGGCGCCGCCCGATTCCCGACCCAGCTCCCGCGCGGTGATTGGCGGATGGGCGCACGCGGACCTCGGCCTGGTCACGGTCGTCGTCACGATAAAAGGCGCGCAATCCGCTCCGACGCTCCTCATCAGCCTCTCCCACAACCACCATGTCCATCACCAAGATCCACGCCCGCCAGGTAGGTCCTCGTCGGGGGCGGCAGCGACGGCGCGCTGACAACCCACCAGATCTTCGACTCTCGCGGCAACCCGACCGTCGAGGTCGACCTCTGGACCTCCAAGGGTACGCGTACACCTCCCCGGTCCTGCGTATTCGCCGCGACTGACACCCATCCGCAGGCCGCTTCCGCGCATCGGTCCCATCGGGCGCGTCCACTGGTGTCCACGAAGCCGTTGAGCTCCGCGATGGCGACAAGGCCAACTACGTCGGCAAGGGTACGCATCCCCCCACTGATCGGTGCCCATCGCGCGATTCTGACGCGTCCCGCAGGTGTTCTCAAGGCCGTCGCGAACGTCAACGACACCATCGCGCCCGCCCTCCTGAAGGCCGGCCTCCCCGTCACCTCCCAGAAGGAGATCGACGACTTCCTGATCAAGCTCGACGGCACCCCCAACAAGGGCAAGCTCGGCGCGAACGCCATCCTCGGTGTCTCCATCGCTGTTGCCGAGGCCGGCGCGGCGGAGAAGGGCATCCCCCTCTACCAGCACTTCGCTGAGCTCGCGGGCGTCAAGCCCCCCTACACGCTCCCCACCCCGGCGTTCAACGTCATCAACGGTGGCTCGCACGCTGGCAACAAGCTCGCGTTCCAGGAGTTCATGCTCCTCCCGACCGGCGCCGCGTCCTTCCAGGAGGCGATGAAGATCGGCACTGAGACCTACCACACCCTCAAGAAGGTCATCAGCGCCAAGTACGGCATCGATGGTACGCACATGTGTACTTCCTCTTGGCTGCAGTAACTGATACTTCTTGCAGCTGTCAACGTTGGTGACGAGGGTGGCTTCGCCCCGAACGTCTCTGGCGCCGACGAGTCGCTTGAGCTCCTCACGGAGGCCATCAAGAAGGCCGGATACGAGGGCAAGATCAAGATCGCGCTCGACGTTGCCTCGTCCGAGTTCTACAAGGACGGCAAGTACGACCTCGACTTCAAGAACCCCAACTCCGACGCCAGCAAGTGGCTCTCGGGCAAGGAGCTCGCCGACCTCTACCTCTCCTACGTCAAGAAGTACCCGATCGTCTCGATTGAGGACCCCTTCGACCAGGATGACTGGGAGGCATGGTCGCACTTCACCGCCAACTCTGGCATCCAGATCGTCGGCGACGACCTCACGGTCACCAACCCCCTCCGCATCAAGACCGCCATCGAGAAGAAGGCCTGCAACGGTCTCCTGCTCAAGGTCAACCAGATCGGCACGATCTCGGAGTCGATCCAGGCCGCGCAGCTCGCGCAGTCCGACGGCTGGGGCGTCATGGTCTCTCACCGCTCTGGCGAGACCGAGAACACCATCATCGCCGACCTCGTCGTTGCCCTCGGCACCGGCCAGATCAAGACTGGTGCTCCGGCGCGCAGCGAGCGTGTTGCCAAGTACAACGCTCTCCTCCGTATCGAGTACGTCGATTCTCTTCATCCCTCCTACACATTTGCTGACCTCCATCTTAGGGAGGAGATCGCTGGCTCTGGTGCGAAGTACGCTGGCGCGGCTGGCCTTTCTGAGGGCCACACCGCCCCGGCGCTGCTCCGCAAGTAAAATTTTGTACTTTACTGACGGGATGGACTTTGTGGAAGTAGAAAAATAATGTTGTACTCGTACGCACACCATAGACATGCAGTGAAATTGGTTCGCTGTTGATTCATCTGCTAACGACGCCTGTGATCATGAACTGGGGTAGATCGTGTGATACTTTCCGAAGACTGACCAATGAGATGTGGCTCGTTCGTGGCTGCTGAAGAAAAATCTGGGAAAATGACATTGTTCCTCGCATGCCCCATTCGGTACAATAGGCGTCAATGTCTTTTTCATCTCCGCCACTGGCCGCCTGCTTTGACGCTTGGTTTTCTAGTGACTCGTTCCACATATGATCCAAGTACCAAGGATGTACTCAGCGTCGCGTTCAAAGCAGTTCATCGGTGGGCGGCGAGAAGCTCGGCCAAAGAACAATAGCGTGACATGGTGACGGTCACTGAAACCACGAACGCGGCACGTTCGGCACTTGCCGCCCTTTGTCCTCCACCATCACCTCAAGCCGACGCATGCTCCTACGGATCCCTTGGTCTGCGTTCCACTCAATTGGACGGACTTGATTCAGAAACTCGGCTGGCTCGTCTTACTGAACATGAATATACGGTAACGCGCTTTATTCTCTCCGGACCGTCGGCGACGACCCGTTCATGCCCTTGCTTCGGGGTGCCCACATTCCGTGAGATGGCGGCAAACTGCACTGGAATACGATGCGAGAGCTATGAATGTGTATTACCTTGCCGACAGACTATACGCCGACTGATAACCAGCTCCGCACATGCGGCGCCTTCCCTGCTACTCGCACGTAGGGACATCTTGAAAGGTGAGTATCATTCGTCTTACAGTGAGATAGACAGTATGAACTCCCCATCTCGTTTTCAGTAAGCGGTGACAAGCAAATGTGGCTCCGGTCATATTGTGTTGCGGGGCGAAGCGCTTCCGGACGGCGATGTTACAACCGGGCTCCCTCAGCGGCTCGAAGTATTCAGGGAACAATAGCACCTACGTCTTTTGTTGAGCGCTATTGTCTGCTGGAATAAACACCTCAAGGAATTTCGCACTTATAAGCTCTGCACATTTCATCCAGCAGTAACGACCCTCCTACCTTTACGGACTCACGAACGGCCTGGCGCCTTCACGACCTCCTACACGCCCACAACTTCTACGACGTCCTGAACTACCGTTAAAACTCGCAGCCACGTCTCTCTGATACCACACGCATCTCTTACGAGTCTCGACAGTGCGTGTACCTCCCTTGACCTCTCGCTAACTCTCACAATCTGCAGTGGATCTCAATGACAGGGGCAACACTTCTTCGGCTGGTCCGGCGCCTGCAACGTCATCCTTGTCCAGGAGACCGAATCTTAGCGACTCCCTCAGACGCCACACTCCCGGGCCATACTCTCTTGCGCATTCCTCTCGCGCATCCCACGACCTCATCGCCACGAACGATTCTGCCCTCGACATCATCGCACACAACACGACAACTTTGTTGACTCGTACGGACGATGCCCTGCACGCGGTCGAGCAGACGAACGAAATCCTGGTGCAAGGCTTCGAAAGACTGGTGCTCACTCTTTTTCAAGGTGGGAAAGGGCTCGCAGGTCCCGACGTCGACCCTAACTTGCTTCCACCCGGGCTGAGACCAGAGCCGCCCGAAGTCATCGGCCAAGCCGCACACACGCCCATCTCTCTTCCGCCCGACCAGAGTCGTGCTTCATACGGCGAAGGCCCTCATTCGCTCTTCGACCAGTCCGCGCGCGTAGCCCTTGCCGCTGTCATGAGAAGTCCAAAGGGTCACCAGATCGACGGCGAAGCTTCAGACGCAACCGACGGCCATCCGGAAGAGCTTGCAGCTGACCGGCTGACGCCTTCCTCTTCGTCACTTCCGAGTGACTTGAGCCACTCGCCTCGCACGTCGCTTCTATCTGATGATCCTTCTGTCCCGCATTCTACTCCGAATGCTAGCCCGGATGCTGAAGCGGGACAGCAGCCCAGCGGCTTTTCTGCTGATGCAAGAGCTTCTTCGCAAGGAGAACTTCCTGGTCCTTCTTTGCCTATGCAAGATGGAACCCTTCTTGACGCCGCTGCTGCGCAATCTCGCGACGGCGCCAATGGGGGACCTAGCAATGCTCTTCGCAGTGCATCCGAGCAAGACCAAGACCCGACGCACATCCACTGCCACGATGTCCTCGCGAAGGAAGGCCCTTACATTGGACGCAAGCTGTTGATCCGCGTGGGGAAAAAGTCGCAGTTGCAGGACTCATCGTCGCAGCCATTTTCCCAAGGGGTCAACACGCTCCTCCATGTCATTGAAGCACGTCGCCAGGACCTAACGCAGCTTCAGCTGGAGATACTTCAAGTCCTGGTCAGTGGCGGGACATTGAACGGCGGAGACGCGCTGGAATCCCTCCTGTATGCAATTCGCCCTTATCTGCACCTGTTCTTCATTTGCTCCGTCTCCTTCAAGATCGCTGGTGCGCTCAATACTAACGACTCGCGGCAGAGGTCCCTGATTGCCGGTTCCTTCTCTCGTCTTGCCCACCTTCGCGTTGAGGGGGAGGCCACAGCGGCACGCCTCGATGCGTTTCCGTTGGCAAATCTATGCTCCCTGGAGTTCCTGACGCACATCACCGAGGACGATGTCATGGTTCTCCTGATGCGCTGCAGCGAGAAGCTGCACTTTCTTGCAGCAGGTCCTGTCGATCAATTTAACGCCAATTGCCTACGGAAGCCGCGACAGAACTCCCGCGATGGCCCACCTCCAGCGGTCCCTACCGTCATGCACATCAAGGCCAATCACGCCTGCACGCGGCTACTAGATTTCGTTCCTCGCAACTCCGTCGAGCTTCATCTCACCCTGTATGATGCGCGTTCGCTTTTTGATCTTCCGGACGCATTTGGCGCACAGACTACATGGACTGTACGCCTTGAATAAGGGAACTTTGTGTAGATACACGTATATACCGTACTGTCTGCTGTCCCCGGTACGTAGGCTCTGCGCAATTACCAGCTACATACCCGCGCATACGCGCCTTCTGTGTCCGCAAACCACGTAGTAAATACGACATGCGATGGAACAAATGGCTGCAAATTAAACGTATCCTCCCATCCCATGCGCGACTCTCCCGGATATCCGCACTGGTAGCGCACGACCCGGAGATGACGCATGACCTCGCTATGTAGTAAATCCAGAATCTTGTCCGCTTGGTTTGTTGCGGGCCAATGGATGCTGAGCATTACGATGCGAGCAGCGGATCGTCGGAGCATGCTCTCTATTTCAGCATGCCAGATCTCGGTGTGCGACAGGCAGAGGCGGTTAAGCGCAGGCACGGTTAGGCAGTTGAATATCTGTGTCCAATCGTGCGGTCCACATAGCGTCAGGGATCGTAGTCGCGGAAGGCAAACAGGAGTCTCGATAAGAGTCGTCTCGCTGCGCTCCGAGCTAATTGGCGACACGTATATGTCGATGCAGAGTACCTCAAGGGCGAAGCAGGTGCGGAATATGAGAGGTATAATCTCTGGTTCGGCGAACTGCAAGCCGAGCTCTGTCAACTGTTGTAGAGGCGCCGAAGGAATGCCGGTGCGAATGTACTCCGCACGAGCGAAGTCGACTGCAACAAGATGAGGGGAACAAAGGAAGGACTTCCAGAGCAGCGTGTCCAGGGTGTCAGGACCCGCCCTGAACATCGAAAAATCTACGCGGGCTCTTTCAAGCGCACTGAACGACCCAGGTGGCAGTTCGGCCAGAGGTCGCAGGATATCACGTTGATCGCACAGTTCAATCGATATTTCCGCCCATCGATGCGCATTGGCGGCGGCGAGGCGCATGAAGCGATCGTCGAGTCCTTCGCATCCACCTTCGGGCCTTAAGCTCTTGCTGATCCAGAGCGCGAGAGGGAGCTCAGCTGAGTATTTCAGGCAGCGTTTCAGTATGGCGGTGGCCGCTCTGGTAGGGAAAAGCACATCAACAGTGGTCCACAACGCGGGAAAGCCACGCGTGACGCGCATCCATCGCACGCAGACACGCCCGAGGAGAACTGCGGCCATGCTGTAGAAGTGTACTGAGGGTGGCTTGATATCGTTGTCGTGAAGGCCTGGATCGCGGGGGAAGTAGGATGCAGGGCATCGGTCGCCTGTGAGAAGGAAGATTTCGCAGAGTAACTCATGCGGGAGACGGTCGATGGGAGGCTGAGCACGAATGGACGCTTCGCGTGCTATTTCGGGCGCTGCGAGAAGTATTATAATGCACCATCCTGCAAGGGTTATATATCCACGTACGAGAAGAGCAGAAAGGCGCGCTTTCAGGCCCGTCGACAGCGCCAATCTTGCGTCGAGCGCGAGTGAGGTGAAGGCCGTGCTTCTCGTGGGTAGTCGTGTCGGATCCTTCTCGGAGGTCATGAGCACCATCAATGAAGAAGAAGGATGTCTGCTCACTTTCGCCCGATGCGACAACGTCCGTGCCAGCAGGGATATCAGGACGGGGCAAGGGATGGCCTGTGATGCTATCGGTAAGCCTAGCAATGTCGCTGAGTGAGAAGCTCACCCGCGTCGTTCATCCTGTCGTAGACATCATGCGCAATTGGTGCATACATGAGCCTTTTCTCGGAGCACATCCCTGCATGGTCTGGTCAGACAGCTTTGTCGAAGGCTCGCGGACATATCCAACACACTTACGGCACTCCAGCGCAAGTAACGGTCTCAGCGAGATGGCAAGTAGAGAGGGGGTGTCAGGCAAGAGTTCCTTCGTTGGGAGGGCGCATTGCTATCTATATATGACGTGAGGGTGGGAAGCCTATTCAACTCGTACATGTCAATTGTGGACAAGAAGGGAAGGAGTCGAGAACGGGCCGCTTCCTGATGGCACGCGACCGGAAGCACACGGACACGTGACAAAGACGCGACGGCTGTTCAACTTCGGTCACCATCCGATGCTCATACACTACATACTGTCGGACCAATAATTCAAAAATTAAGCTCTACTATAGCCGTGCTACAGTAGAGTACGGTGCCAGATGAAGGGAACTCACAGGAATCGTGCGGTATTACTCCTATTCAAGTTCATGGATGCAGTTCGTGGTCGAAGTGTCCAAGATCGTAGTTGAGGATTCATGCATCCCAATGACTCGCATGAAGCTTTACGTATCCTGCTAATTCACACCTTTTTACGCGGTCTTGCGCTCGAAAGAGTATCGGTGGGAGGCGAGGGAAAAACAATGGTGTGACATGGTAACGGTCACCCATTTGCCACGAGCGCGGCACGTTCGGCACCTGCCGCCCATTGTCCTCGACCATCACCTCGAACGAATGCACGCTCTAGCGGATCTCTACCTCTCCGCTCTCTTCTCTTGGGAGAATCCGATGCAGGAAGTCATTGGCATCGTCTTATTGAACTTCAATAGACGGTGATGCGCTTTTATCTTCGCCGGACCGTCCGCGACGACCCAATCCTACTCTTACTTCGGGGCGCCCACATTCCCTGAGATTGCGGCAAACTGCACTGGAATACAATCAGAGAGCTGCTGTTATGAATGTGTACTACTTTGCCGACTGATTTCCAGCTTTGCACGTGCGGCGCCTTCCCTGCTACTCGCACGCAGGGACATCTTAAGAGGTGAGCATCATTCGTCTTACAGTGAGATATAAAATGTTAACCCCTCTTCTCGTTTTCAGTAAGCGGGGACAAGCAAATGTGGCTCCGGATATATTGTGTTGCGGGTCGAAGCGCTTCCGGACGGCGATGTAGTTTGAACCGGGGGCTCCCCACAGCGGCTGGAAGTATTCAGGGAACAATAGCATCTACGTCTTTTGTTGAGCGCTATTGTCTGCCGGGATACCGACTTCAAGAAACCCCGCGCTTATAAGCTCTGCACTTCTTATCCAGCAGCAACCCCCTCATACGCTCACGGACTCACGAACGGCCTGGCGCCTTCACGACCTCATCCACGCTCACGACTTCGCCGACGTCCTGAACGACTGATCCATTCTCTGATACTTCTCTCTGATACTACACGCATTTCAGCGAGTCACGACAGTGCGTATACCTCCCTTAGCCACATATCCTTTCCGACTTATTCAACCTTCAGTGAACCTCGATGGCACGAGCGACACTCCGCCGGCTGGTCCGGCGCCCGCGCCGCCGCCCTTGACTAGGAGCCGGAACTTTCGCGATTCCCTCATACGCCACATTCCCGGGCTACGCTCGCTTCTGACGCGTCGCTCTCGCGTATCTCACGACACCGTTGCCACAATCAGCCCTGCCCTTGACATCATCGCGCACAACACGACTGCCGCTCTCACCCGTACGGACGAGGTCCTGCACGCGATCGAGCAAACGAACGGTATCCTCGTGCAAGGCTTTGAGAGACTGACGCCTACTTCTCCTCAAGTTGTGACGGGCTTTGCAGGTAACGACTTCGACCCCAATTCGCTTCCCACAGGGCTGAGACCAGAGCCACCCGAAGTCGTCGGCCAGGCTGCACCCCGCCCAATCAGTCTTCCGTCTAATCAAAGTGATGATGTACTCGATGAAGCCCCTTCTTCGCCTTCAGACTCGTCCGACAATGTCGCTTCCTCTATCAGCTCGGAGATCCCTCATGTTGACGACCCCCGGAGCCAGCCCCGCCCTAGGCGCGGTTATGTTCGGGGACGAGATGTCATGTTTGAGACCAGGTTCGGCTGGCGCGTCTTTCGATCGCCTCGACGAAGTGCATGGACCAGCGGTCGTCGACGCCGTCATCATATTTCTCTGGGAGATCTATTTCTGTCTCGCTCGGCAGGAGAAGGAGGATGGGAGGACGTACCTGCCTCGGTCGGGGAGCAGCAGGGGACTTCGACAGCGCAAGATGCGGATGATGGCCAGCAGGCGAGCTCCTCGCGCGACGTCGGCGGTTCGAGCTATCTCTCCAGCCCCCATTCCAGCGAGGAGAGCTCGCCTTCCGACCGACCTGCCCATGCTGCCACCGACGCTATGGCGGCCAATTCGCCGCGCCACTATCACCAGGTTGAAGTTTCTGAGGCTGCCAGCACGGACGACCATTCCGAAGGGCTAACGCCCTCTCCTTCGTCGTTTTCGTATGACTCGGAACACTCGCCTCGCACGTCCCTTCTGTCGGGAGATATTTCTGTTCCGCATTCTACTCCGAACGTCGTCCCGAGGTCCGAAGCGGGACAGCAGCAGCCTAGCACCTCCGCTGAGAATGCACCTCCTTCGCTGGCGACGGTAGATGCGACATCCACATCGCACGACCATGCTGAGCCGGCGGATGGGCGCATTTCTGATCGCTCCGACAACCACGACGGCAGCGACGTTGGACCTGGAGTTGCGCAGGCCGCCGCGGATGTCGAACTGACATGCCTTTGGTTTGAGGAGACCAAAGTCCAGGCCGGTGCTTTCGTCGACCGCAACCTTCTCATTCGCGTTGGGAGGAGGTCCCAGCTGAGAAACCCATCCGCCCAACCGTTCACTGAAGGGCTGAGCGATGTCGTCGACGTCTGCGAGGCTTCGCAACTCCCCTTGAAGGAAATCTCCCTAGGAGTACACGCATCTACCGTCAGAGGTGGTGAATCAGACGGCAAGGATGCGCTTATCCAGACGCTTCTTCGTCTGGTTCCGCACTTGGGAAACTTGACCGTCGCGTCCGTCAAGTTTCACGTAGACGATGGCGCGATCGATTCTAGCAATACCGCTGCGCAGGAGCGGCAGTCTATCAGGATGGCCATGTCGCGTCTCCACCATGTTCGGCTTGAAGGTGCGACCACGCTCACTCGCCTGCAGATCTTTCCCCTGGAAAAGCTGCACATCCTGGAGATCCTGACGGAAGTGTCCGAGGCGACCGTGGAGGCGTTGCCACTGCTCTGCAGCAGATTAGCTGTTTTGGTGGCGGGACCTGTGATTCCGGATGATGAGTCGGGTTCGGATATGCCTGGGCTGTTAGGTCGCGCAGCGCAAGCGCAGCTTGCTACTTTTCCTTCCGTACTCCGCCTCATCTCTGCTCATTCGTGCGAGAGACTCTTGGCTTCCTTACCACGCGACTCGACCACTCTTGACTTCACTCTTACCAACGGGAACTGTCTCAAAACAGTCCGCAAGTTTTTCGATGGTAATCCTATGCGGTCTTTACGACTTGCCTGATTACGAGAGAACGATATGTATTATGAGGTACTGTAATTTATAGTGCACCCTTGCACAGTTTTATGTACAATTGTTCAGCCTCAACCGCATCCGCGGCGAATACTACTTGAGGTGGAATGAATGGACGTATATCGAATGTGTCTTCCCATCCCAACATAGATGCGCCCGGGTAAGAAATGTTATAACGCAAGATTCGGAGCCCTCTTAGTGTCGTACTGCGAATCAAGGCGAGAGCACCATCTGTCTGACCCAACTCGGGGCAGTTGATAGCAAGCATTCTCATGCGCGAGGAAGATCGCACAAGCATGCGTTCTATCTGGGTATGGGGGATATCTGTATGAGAAATGTCGAGGCGATCGAGAGCGGGCACGGTCAGCGAGGTCCAAAGTGGGGTCCAGTCAATGGGCCCGCACAAGAAGAGGACTCGCAGACGCGGTAGACAGCTCGGGAACGGGATGGAAAGGGGTACGTTTCCCGCCCTGCCGAACGCGAAGGGTTCGATCCGGATGTACAGGAGCTCGAGGCTAGTGCAATTTCTAAGGACTGTGGACACCATGTCCGGCTTCGCGCGGTGCATCCCGAGACTGGTGAGCTGATGGAGGGGGGCGAAGGCGAGCCCAGTCTCGATGTATCCCGTCCGAGTCAGATCCACACAATCAAGGGAGGGGGATGTGAAGAATTGCTTCAGCAGAAGCGTATCCGCGTTACTCTCCTGCGTCTTGCGCTCGTAGAATTTGATGCGAGCCCTACGTAGGGAGCTGAAAGCGCCCGATGGAAGAGTCGTCAGAGTTTGCAAGACGAAGACTTCGTCGCGTAGCTCGATGGACAACTCGGTCCATCGAGAAGCGTTTGCCGCAACGAGAGCCATGAAATGTGGGTCGACTCCCTTCGCCCGAGCGTCTGGTCTCAAGCTATTACTGATCCACAGTGACAGAGGAAGGCCGGCGGAGTGTTTCAGGCAGAGCTTCAATACGCTTGTGGCTTCCCTCGTCGGATAAGCGACGTCCACCACAGTCCACAACGTGGGGGAACCACGTGTGACGGCGTACCAGTGCGCGCAAACACGGCCAAGGAGGGCGACTGATTTGCTGTATGGTTTGACTCGGTGCGCCTCCATGTCGTATGTGTGCATATCATAATCGCGCGGGAATATGGAGGCAGGACTAGGGTCGCCGCAGATGAGAAATATTGCACAGAGTATCTCATTCGGGAGGCGGTCGATGTAAGTCTGCTTATCAATCGACGTCTTGGGCGTTGCTACGAACTCTAGAGAAAGACTTAAAGCTCGAGAGTACGCGTGGGAGAAACCTGAACGTACGAGAAGAACGGAGAGGCGCGTTTTTACGCCCGTTGACAGCGTCGATTTTGCGTCCAGCGCGAGTGAGGCCGTGCTTCTCGCGGACAGTCGAGTCGGATCCTTTTAGGAGGTCGTGAATATCAATGCGGAAGAAGGGGGAGTCCTCACCTTCGTGCGATGTGGCTACGTCCGTACACGCAGGTATATAAGTACGTGGTGAGGGACGCTCTGTGCTGCTGTTGGTAAGCCTAGCGATGGCGCTGCGTAAGAGCCTTACCCGCGTAGTTCACCCCGTCACAGACATCCTGCGCGTCTGGTGCATACATGACCTGTTTCTTGGGGTACATCCCTGCATGGTCTGGTCAGAGAGCTCGGCCAAATGCTCGCGGACACGTCTGACTTACCTATGGCGATCCAGCGCACGTAACGGTCTCAGCGAGGTGGCAAGTAAAGAGGGGGGTGTCAAGTAAGCATTCCTTGGTTGGGAGGGCGCATTGGTATATACGATGCCGGAGTGGGAAGTCCATTCATCGCGTACATGGCGATTGTGGACAAGAAGGGAAGGAGTTGAGACCGGGCCGCGTCTTGATGGCACGTGATAGTATTGGCCAAGCCGGTGATTGCCGCTCCTCCAACTTGCTGTCGACGACCATGATCTCGAATTTGAACCCAGATGGCTGTCCTTCCTTCGTATCAACTGTCCGTACCCGGGTCAGCCATTAAACAGCTTTTACCCTTTCCACAGCTTCTCATGCCCGCGACCCCGCCTGCGCTATAGCGCGAGGGCCACTGGCAACCGGAATGCTCAAGCATGCGCATCCGCCATGTATCTTGGGAGTTCTGAATTCTTATCGAAGGCGGCCTCGGACCGCTCAGCCAGGTTTCTCTTTGGTGAGAAATATGAGTGCTTCTGCCTCGCTTGTTGTCCTCGCCACTTTCCCAAAGAACCGCCACACAATTACCGACGCCACATACACACCCGAACACTTGCTATCTTCTCTCAGCCGCAGCCGACCGCCATTTGTCTCGAGTATGCTTTCTCACGGAAGCTGGCGACACGCGAATGTGGCCCCGGGGATGGCGTTGTATTCGGCGCAGCGAGCAACTCGACAACCGCCATCCCGCAGCCGCTGGTGCGGAGGTACAATAGCAGCGCCGCTTTTTGTTCTACGCTATTGTACGCCGGAAGCGCTCGCCCGGGCAACTTCGCGCTTATAAGCTCCTCACCTTCCTTCTGGCAGCACCAACACGCATCTTTTACGGACTCACGAACGGCCTGGTGCCTTCACGATCTTACACACGCTCACGACTTCATCGACGTCTTGAACGCTTTACTCCTTGTCACGTCTTGCTTTGCTATCGAGCACGCCTTGTACAACAGTGCGTGTCCTTCCCGTAACCACATATTTCTGCTGATCCTCTACATTTCTAGTGGACCCACACGATACGACGAATGATCCACCGGCTGGTCCGGCTCCCTCTGAGCACTCTTCCACAACGCCGCACGCAACACGGAGACAGCGCATTCGTCGCTCCATCGCACGCCACATTCACGCTCTCCGCTCGACACTGTTTCGGCGTTCTCACCCATCTCACACTTCCATCACCACGAACGACAATCACGCGCACGCTACTGCACATCCCGGGCGTACGGACGACATCCTAGATGCGATCGAGCGGCATCGCGAGACCACAGAGCAAGGTTTCAACAGGATTGCGGATGCCATCGCTCAAGCTGCACTGGGTCTCGCGGGCCACAGCGGCGGTCCTGGTAGATTCCCACCCGGGATCGCACCAGACCCACCCGAAGTCGACGACCACCAGTCATACGCATCTCTCACGACCCAAGAAGCTTCAAACCCGAACGATGATATGCTGAACTTTCCGAACCCCGACCTGGTCGGTCAACCCTCCCGCCTGCCTGTCCGCCTGCCCAGGCCTGTGTCGCCCTCGCATGAGATACGTCCATCTAACGATCCTAGGAGCCCGCGTGCCTCGCGTGAATATGACACGAGTGGAGGCGCCGAGACGACGCAAGCCGCCGAGTCTGGACGACGCTCGCAGGGAGAGCGCGCTTCGCGTGAGCTCGCAGAAAGCGGCGCCGGCCCTTCCCATGCGCCCTTGGGCAATCCATCCCAAGCTCATGAGTTCGCCGGAGACGGGCAGCGGGAGGACGCTAGAGAGGCTACCTCGCGCGAGCAGCAGGCGATCGCGGCGCCGCAGGAGGACAACGCTCCTCAGGCGAGCTCTTCTCAAGAGCACCACGGCATTGGCGACTCTAGCAATGCTCCCGGCGCTACCTCCGGCGAAGAAGACCCCGAGCTCATTCTATCTGCTCACGACCGCGCCACTCTCAACGATATACTTGCCCATCCGGAAGCTTACCAGACGAACGTTAAGTTTCAACTCGCTGCTGATTCCCCGAAGGACGACCTATATCCTCAGTTGGCGCCCTCTCCCGACTCGTTACATCCGGCCTTGTACGCGCCTCTGAGTCGCACGATACCGCTACCCGCTCTCGACCAGCAAGGTCCTGGTGTCGCGCCGGCGCAGTCCAGCGCTGCCGCGTCGTCCTCCGGAAACGCGGATGCTGCGCAGACGACCGGTGACCCGCTCGCCTTCCCCTCGCTCGAGACGAGCTCCATTCATTCGGCAAGCTCTGCTTTACTTCACTACAGTCCTGCGGCTGAGACGGAGACGAGGCGTTATGACGAGGAGACTGCGAGGCGGGAGTTGGCTGCCATGATGTCCGACCCGCCACGTCGGGTCGCTGACCAGGGCTTCGAAGAGGGGCAGCAGCAGAGCATCGCTTCTGACGCCGCGCCAGCCTCGCACGGAGAAGCTCCTCAAGCATCTTCGCCGGCTCAAGAGGAGACTTCCCCGGACGACAGTTTGGAGCACTCTAGCGATGTCGCGGACGAGGATCCTGCTCGTGCTGCTCGCGACGTCAGCGAAGAACGCTCCGACTTGACGTACATCCACTACCGCGACTTCGTAGTGAAAGACGGGGTCTTCCTTGGACGCAGGCTACTGATCTCCGTTGGCAAGAAGTCACAGCTTCCCGTCCCGTCCGAGCCCTTCGATGAAGGGCTGCAGAGGCTCCTCTATATCTGCGAAGCGCGTCAGCATGATCTCACGCAGCTCTATGTGGAGCTTTATCAGGTTCGGGTTTCTGGAGGTCAATATGATGATCAAGACGCGCTGGATACTATTCTCATCGCGCTGCGCTCTTATCTGCGAACCTTCAACACGGCAGTCATCTTATACAAGGCAACCGACGACGGGCAAGCCACTCAGGCGGAAGAGCAAGCTCGGAGCTCGATTGCTATGGACTTTTCTCATCTTCACCATGTCCGGGTTGAAGGCATGGCTTCAGCGGCACGACTTCTTGCGTTCCCGATCGAGGAGTTGTGCGTCCTTGAAGCTCTCTTCCACATCTCCGAGATGGATATGATGACGATTATGAAGCAGTGCCAACTGACTTTCCTGGCGGCGGGGCCCATCGATCCCCTTCAGTCAGACTGCATGTCAAGCCTAACGCACAGCTCCCGCGCTCGCCCTGCCGCGAGCAAAAAACACACCCTTGTCATGCGCGTGACGTCCGCGTTCCCCTGCGAGCGTATGCTGAAGCGTGTTCCCCGCGACGCTGTTGTGCATTTCACGCTCACTGATACACGCGGGCTTGAAAAGCTTCGACCCATCGTCGAGGCGCATCCGACGTGGGCTATGCAGCTAGACTGATGCGTGTATACGGTCATTGTGGGATTGATACAAATGTAATACTGTCTACGCTACTGAGGAGTCTGTCGAGGTGCATATTGTTGCGTAGTACGTTTCCGCCTCTGCGTATTTCGTGGTATAGTAAATATGTGATGGAACGAATGGACGTAAGTCGAACGAATCTTCCCATCCGTACTGGGATCGCCCTGAAAAAGCACATTCATACCGCACGATCTGAAGACTGCGCATCGCCCTGCTGTTTAGAAGTGCGACAATATTACCGCCTTGATCCATGCCAGGCCAATGAATAGTAAGCATCATCAAGCGGGCAGACGACCGGCGAAGCATGCTCTCTATGTCAACGTGCTCGATGTCCATATGGGACAAGTCGAGACGGTCGAGCGAAGGGACTTCCAATGCAGAAAAGAGCGGCCTCCAGTCGTAAGATCCATGCAATGCCAGTGCCCGCAGACGCGGAAGGCACACTAGCGACGGAAGAGGGATGGTTCCGTCCTCCTCCTCGGGTCCCCACGGCCAATTGATATGGAGGACAAGAACCTCAAGGGCGGTGCAATTGATGAAGATGGGGAGGAGCATTGCCGGCTCAGAGCAATATATGCCGAGCTCGGTCAGTTGCTGCAAGGGGGCGGATAAAAGACTATACTGAAGGTATTGAGTCCGGTTCCAATCCAGAGCAACCAGATTTGGGGACGTATAGAAAGACCTCCAGAGTAATGTGTCCAAGCTGTCGTCGGTTACATTGGTCCGCCAGAACTCTATGCGGGCTCTCCTCAGTGCAGTGAAGGAGCCGGGTTGCAATACGACGAGGGGCTCTATAGCGTGACACTCATCGCTTAATTGGATGGATATTTCGACCCATCGGTGGGCGTTGGCAGCAACGAGGCGCATGAAACGAGGATCGACTCCATAATCACTGTCGTTTGGATTCACGCTCCTGCTGATCCAAAGTACGAGAGGAAGGCCGGATGAGTACTCTAGGCAGCGTCTCAGTATCGCGGTAGCTCTCGCCCCCGGGAAGGTCACGTCGACGACAGTCCACAGCGCAGGAAAGCCACGTGTCACGTGCATCCATCGCGAACAGACGCGACCGAGGAGAACTGCAGCTTTGCTGTACAATCGCACTGCGCCCGGACGCAGACCGTTGTCGTGCATATAGAAATCTCGAGGGAAGCCAGATACGGGGCTCGGGTCGCCAGTGAGGAGGAAAATAGCGCAGAGTAACTCGTTCGGAAGGCGATCGATGGGCGATTGGACACGAGGGCCCGGGGACGTCCGGCGTATCCTTGAGGACCCTTTAAAAGGGGTCAGTACAAGCTATACAGCCAGACGAAGCGGTGATCGTACCGAGAGAATGGAGAGACGCGCTCTCCGGCTTTTCGGCGGCATGGATCTTGCGTCCAGCGCGAGCGAAGGCGGCGTGGTCGCCTTGTTTGATGTCTTGTAGATCGTGAGCTTCAGTACAAGAAGTTCAAGGGTATATCTTACCGATGCGCGCCGCGACGTTGTGGGCGATTGGAAGGACGGTTTCATGGGATGATGAACGACCTATCTTAGAGTCGGCCAAGTTGTGGCACTTACAAAGACTGGGGCTTACCAGCGAGATTCATTCCGTGTACAATGCTCTGTGCGCTCGGTGCTTGAGCTACCCTACCCTTGGTACCCATCACTATACAAGTAGTCAGAGCGAATTCGTCGACGTCTCACGGGCGAGCAAAGCTCACCTACAATTAGAGTTCCCGCTGCTGTCGGCAGAAGGAGCGTAGGGCTGATAATGGTTGATCAAGAGCGCTTCGGCGAGGGCACGCTCGCTTATACGACACTGGGGTGGGAGCTCCATTCATTGCATACATGGCAATTGTGAACGAGAAAGGAAAGGGTCTAGAACGAGCTCATGGTTCCCGTCGCGGTGCCAACCGGAGATGGCCGAGGCGAAGCGATCTTGTACAGATGAACCCCTCTTAAGTCATACCTCTCCTAACGCATGATCCCGCAAACCTCATAGCTTTTTGGGCAAATTTCCGGACGACTTGGCAGTAAAACCCCATAAACCCCGTATACCCCATAGCTCGAAGCCGTTACCGAGGGGTATGCGTTAAGAGGGGTTCATCTGTACTTCATCTCCCACTCGACTGGCGATGTTAGCAGCGCAGCCATCCTTGGCGCCAGAACGTCAACTCTCTCCGTCTCGATTGTGCTGCGCACGAGGCGAGCAATACTCAACCGCGGCGTGACCGGGGTGTGACGATTCAGACCCGAGACGAATGAAGACAAACTATGAACGACCGCCTTTCTACGCCGCCTTTGACTGAATCCTCTAGGTCCGATGAATGATGAGATACGCCTTCAAGAACAACGCCTCAATCTCTGACTTTCACTTTTGCATCCGGCAGCTTTCCCGGGAAGACCGAATATGTGACCCGGGCCTTTGTTCTCTCCGCCGAGAGGTGCTTCCTACCGGCATGACCGACTTTTACTCGGACAATTGGGTATATGAACGAGAAGAATAGGACATATGCTTATTGTTCGACCTTATTGTCGGCCAGAATATCTCGCAGGAGGGTAATCGCGCTTATAAACCCTGCGCCTTGCATCCAGTGGCACAGATCAGCACTTTCACGGACTCACGAACGGCCTGGCGCCCTTCACGACCTCTCAGACACTAAAAATCTTACCGACGTCTTGGACGGCTTTTTACTCTCTGCTGCATCGTGGTTCGCTCTCACGCACGCCTCGTATGACAGTGCGTATCCCTTTTGTGACCCCGTGTACCTGCTAACCTCTCCAAAATCCAGTGAACCCTCGACAGACAACCAACACCGTGCCGGCTGGTCGATCGACCACGGTGCATCTACGCACGACGCCGCCTGCAACCAGGAGACGGGGCGTCCGCGGCAACCTTATGCGCCACATACGTGGCGCAGGCACAGCTTTGTTGGACATGCTCCTTCCCCGCTCCTCGCGTGACCCGATTGCCACAAACACAGCCATCGACTATATTGCGCAGACCACGCACACTCTGGTATCCCTTGTAGGCGGCGTCCTGCACGAGCTCGAGGAGACGAATCACATCTTGCGGCATGGAGCCCACACAACGTCGCCTCAAGCTAGAGAAGCGTATGCGGGCCATGGCGACGGTGAAGAAGATGTACACCAAGCGGGCGGCGACAACGACGTTGGAGACGCTCAAACCAGCCCCGCAGTCACCCATATCGTCTACCCGCCTTCTTCCGCGTCCGGCGCCCATCCTACGCCAGGGCCATCCATCACCAACGCGCCGTCCCACGAATATCCAGGTGCGTTGCCGACCATTTCCACTGTCAATAGCGCGCCCACCGTACCTCCAGTCTCGCCGGGTCCTGCTACTTCCGTGAACTGCGCCATGCTACGTCGCGAGCCTTACGAGCGAGATGACCTGCAGGCAGCGGTGAACGCACTTGCGGCGACCGCTCAAGGGCCGTCTGACGATGGTGACACGGAACAAGATTCCCACCAGCGATTTACGGAGGAGGCCATTCGCGCGGCCCAGCGTCGCGCTGGAGTGGGAAAGCAGCAGCTGGCATTTACTTCTCAGCCTGGATCCTCCGCGCAGGCAGCACTCCCTCACCGCTCCTCTCTTGCGCCCTATCTGTCTTCCTCTGACGACTCCAACGAGTCCTCCCGTGGTGACAGGCTGCTAGCGAACGCTCTGAACGGCGCAGCTGATGCTGTAAATTAGTTTCAAAACTAATCCGAGAACTCGCGTAAAGTGGTTTGAAATCTACGAGAGGTCACGTCGGGCCCGGCAAAAGCCGAAATCGCCCGCCCTCTGCGCCAGCCGCCGGCCCCGGGCGATGCCCTAATAGGGCACCGACGCCGTGATGCGCGCCGCGCGCGCGTCGGGCGGCTCGCGTGACGCGCGTCACCCCGCGGACACGTCACGCGCGCCCCGCCCCATGCGTCGGGGGCGCGCCGCGTGCCGTCGCGACGCCGCGCATCGCGCGTAGACAAGCAGAAAATAGATAGAATATCTATGAAATGTATGTATATGTACAAAAAGTAAGGAGGGGAGGGGGTAAACGAGAAAAAACGCGAAAAAAGCGCGGGCGAAAATTTTCGCCC
>JAMQCK010000608.1:0-19278 GCA_024196135.1 Pleurotus ostreatus/Saccharomyces cerevisiae fusant | reverse complement strand
CCAACGCTGCCAGTGTCGGCAGGTCTTGTACCGGCAAGGCAGCAGTTCGTCACGGAAATCACGACGTGCGTGCTGTCCTGTGCCTCCTGACCTTTGTGCTGACTTGCGATCGTCCAGTGCCATCAACAGTGGACAGTACGACAAGGCGAAGTACGCGATCATCTCGTTCCACCGCGCGTCGCGCAAGGTACGGGATCGCCGTAGGGATTTCGAGTTGAAGTGAGAAGGGATTGTGTAGCCTGATCTTCCCGGGTAGAGCATGTAGCCGCCAGCTTGTAGTAGTCATAGTCTATATCATAGGTACGTATCGCCGCATACTGTTTGTGATCGAACGGAGGTCCTTGTAATGACGGACTTGGTCTTGTGAGCGGTCGTGGTTGAGAGTGCGAGCGGACCCCACTCAGATTTTCGTTCGGCAGGAGTGGTAGATGTCTGTGCCGTTGAGCGGACCTTCTGAGCGCGCCTTTCACATCTAGACCTGCGAAAAGAGAGGCTGACGGCTACCCGCTGCTGGGGGCGGGTCGCCGCTGGCGGACGGCCAGCCGCGGTGAAGTTCGCTCGGAGGACCGGAACGACACCCGGACCGATCTCGCCCGCGACGTAAACACGCTCAAAGCCAGAGGTCGTGTCTCGAAGAGGCGCTCAGAACATTTTCGCCTTTACTCACCATCCATGTTCCCCCGCTCGCGTACGCTGCTCGGCCTTGGTAACGAAAATATCCTATGGTCTCCGTGCATTTTTCTGACGAGTCTCAGCCGGACGCCGGGCGTTCTCCCAGTCCGCCTCTCGCCGGGGTTATGAGGACACGATCCACAACCTGAGGATCCACAAGGATACGAAGGTCCTCGTTCAGGGCTTCACTGGAAAGACGGTATGTCGACTGCCCCAACTCGAACACTGAGATACTGAGCGACCATCCCTCAGGCGACTTTCCATGCTGCTGAGGCCTTGAAGTACGGCACGAACATGGTTGGCGGTGTCTCCCCGAAGAAGGCTGGCCAGACCCATCTGGGTCTCCCTGTGTTCGGCTCTGTCAAGGAGGTGCGATAGGACACTTTGGAGCCTGAGCGCTGCCTGACGCGCTCTCTATAGGCTGTTCGCGAGACGCACCCCGACGCGACGGTCCTCTACGTTCCCCCTCCCAGCGCCGCCGACGCGATCATTGACGCTATCGAGAATGAGATTGGCCTGATTGTCTGCATCACGGAGGGCATCCCCCAGCAGGATGAGATCCGCGTACGTGCTGCGCAACGCGCGATTGCTCCTCCTCTGACCGCCGCTCCAGGTCGCGAACGCGCTCAAGAACCAGTCGAAGAGCCGTCTCGTCGGCCCCAACTGCCCTGGTATCATCAACCCTCTTGGCTGCAAGATGGGCATCCAGCCCGGCCACATCCACACGCCCGGCAAAATCGGTGTGTGCACGTCAGCGCAGTGGCGCGAGTTGCCTACCTGACGAACGTGCCAGGTATCGTCTCGCGGTCGGGTACCCTCACGTACGAGGCTGTCGCGCAAACGACCGACGTCGGCCTTGGTCAGACGTTGTGTGTCGGCATTGGCGGTGACCCCTTCCCGGGCACCACTCACCTTGACGTTGTCAAGGTCTTCCTGGAGGACCCGAACACTGAGGGTAAGTGGATTCGCGTGCTTCAGCTCGGTCAACACTAAACCTTCGTACAGGTATCGTCATCATTGGCGAGATCGGTGGTTCCATGGAGGAGGACGCGGCTGAGTACCTTGAGAAGTACAACAAGACGCGCGCCGTCCCTAAGCCGGTTGTCGGCTTCATTGCTGGCCGTACGGCTCCCCCGGGCCGTCGCATGGGCCACGCCGGTGCTATCATTGCTGGTGGCAAGGGTGCGTACTGTTAGCAGAGCGCTGCGATAGACGACTAACAGAGTGCAGGTGCTGCTTCTGACAAGGTTAAGGCCCTGGAGGCCGCTGGTGCCATCGTCACCGACAGCCCGGCGAAGATTGGCTCGGAGATGTTGAAGGTAAGCCTGACTGTTAGCTTCCGTGCGACGTATGCTGATCGTCTACTTAGGCCATGAAGGCGGCGGGCTTGGTCTGAGCACATATACCTGCATTGATAGATGTGTGGATTTATCTGTCGAGGGAGCATTTGGTCTCTCCGTACACTACTGCTCCTTAACGCCTCTGTAATCATACCACGTCATATCAATTGAGCGTACTAGAGCACGATAAATCCTACTTCTGTCTGCGAGTGTTGCCGCACGAATGACTGCGCGAGGACTTGTTGCGATTAGACAAGTCGACGAGGACCTTGAAGTTGACACGTGCGCGCCTAAGCGGAGGACGTCAGGTAACAACTCAAAACCATTGTTCTCCATTTGTTCTCCATCCCTTTGCCTGCCATCATCTGGGGTCGCCGGGATGGCGACGACTCTGCAGGCCTCACAGATAGAGGTTTTGAATCACATATTCCTGGGGCTGGTCAACAAGAATCCCGATGTGCGGCTACAATCTGCGCAGGAGCTACGGAACTATGTGCGTTCTGCTAAGCGCGCTAGGTCAGCGTGTACTCATCGTCGTGAAGGTCGCGAGTACGGTCGCGGAGATGTCCTCGGACGCTGCAGCGAAGCTCTGGGACGAGAATCTGACGAAACGGCTCTTCGATCTTATCCACAGCACGAACATCGTCGACCAGACGGGGGGTCTGCTAGCTATAGGTGCGTGGACGCGTCCCCCATCGCATACCGCGCCCTAACACACGCAGATCACCTCCTGGACGTCGACAGAGAGGAAACCATCGAGTCCAAGAGGAATCTGTTCCGCTTCTACAACTACGTCAAGCACCTCCTCCCGCACCATGACTTCCACCTCATGCTCCAGGCGTCGAAAACCCTCGGCAAGATTGCTGAGATCGGCGGGTCCGCCTTCGGGGAGGGCTTCATGGAGAAGGAGGTACCGGCGGCGGTCGACCTGATGCAGCCGGAGAAGCCAGAGGCCCCGCGGTACGCTGGCGTGCTTATCCTGAAGGAACTGGCGCGCAATTCCTCGAACTACTTTTACTCCCACATCGGCATGGTCTTTGACAACATTTTGGTGCCGCTGAGAGATCAGCGCCTCATTGTACGCGAGGGAGCGGCGGAGCTTTTGGCGGCATGCCTCGAGATAATCACGCAGCGCGAAAGGAATACGCGCAATAGCCCTTTCCTCCTCAAGATCCTCCAAGACGCGCAAATGGGTTTAAAGCAAGCTCAGCCCGAAGTGATCCACGGATCTCTGCTCACCTATCGCGAGCTGTTGCTGCATGGAGGCATGGTAATCACTTCCGCCTCACACGCGTTATTTGTGCTGATGCACGTAATACACAGTTCATGCGAGAAACATTCCTCGACTCAGCAGAGCAAATCCTTCGCTTCAAGTCCCATCGCGACGGGCTTATTCGCAAGACCGTCATTACTCTCGTCCCCTCCTTGGCGGCGTACGACACGACCACGTTCACGGAGCATTTCTTGCACAAGTCAATGGCGCAGCTCCTCACACAGCTCGAGAAGCCCGCGGATAGACCCTTCGGTACGTCTCTTGTCACGCTGGCTTGTACATCTGCTCACGATCCACAGCTTTCGTCGCCATCGGGCATACCGCGGCTGCCGTGGGCAGCGACATGAAGCCGTTTTTGGAGCCCATAATGGGACAGATCAAGGCGGGGCTGCAAGCGCGAGGAAGAAGGAACGCGCCACCCGAGGAACCGATGTTCCAGTGCTTGGGCATGCTGGCGTCCGCCGTTGGGCCGAACCTGACGAAGTTGCTGCACGATCAGCTCGACCTGATCTTTGCGTGTGGGCTTAGTGAGCCGCTTCGTAACGCGCTGGTCGCTATTGCGAAGCATATTCCTCCTCTTCTCAAGACGATCCAAGGTGAGGCGTCTACCAACGATCAATCTATGCCGTTCTCATCTAAATGCAGACCGTTTGCTTGATCTTCTGTCCATGATCCTGAGTGGGCAGCCATACAAGCCGTTGGGCGCACCTCCCGCCTTGGAAAGGGCGGACGCAAGCGCAATGTCCCGAGATATCAACACGTCGCAGGCGTCAATAGTGGGGGAGAAGACACCGGAGGTTATCACGCTCGCACTGACGACCTTGGGATCATTCGACTTCAGCGGTACGTGCTCACCATTGCAAAGTGGCGACGATACTCAATCTGGACAGGCCACATCCTGAACGAGTTCGTGCGGCAGTGCGCCTTGCCGTATCTTGAAGACGACCACCCGGAAGTGCGGCGCGCAGCGGCTACGACGTGTTGCAGGCTCTTTGTTCGCGACCCCATCTGCTATCAAGCCAGTAGTCATGCTATCGAGGTCATCAGCGACGTTTTGGACAAGCTCTTGACTGTTGGCATCGCAGACCCTGGTAGGCGATCCCTGGGCTCTGCGAAGTGTATACTGACCGGTCGTAGACGCGACAATACGGCAAACTGTCCTGTCGTCCTTGCACGAGCGCTTCGACAAGCACTTGGCTCAAGCGGAGAACGTGCGCTCCATCTTCATCGCGCTCAACGACGAAGTGTTCGACAATCGGGTCACCGCCGTGACTCTGATTGGACGCCTAGCCAAGCACAACCCCGCTTACGTGATGCCTTCGCTGCGCAAAGCCCTCATCCAACTGCTCACCGAGCTGGAATACTCGACCGTCGTACGCAGCAGGGAAGAATGCACCCGGCTGTTGACCCTCCTGGTCGGGGCAACGCAGCGGCTCATAAAGCCGTACGCCTTGCCAATGCTTCGCGTGCTCATGGTCAAGGCCGACGACGTGAACCCGACCGTGTCCGCTAACGTGCTCATGTGTCTCGGAGAACTCGCTTGTGTCGGCGGTGAAGACGCGATGGCGCACGTACCCGACCTTATGCAAGTGATACTCAGGAAATTGTCGGATCCCTCCTTCCTCCGGCGCGATGCCGCACTGCATACTCTTGGGCAGATCTGCACGAGCACCGGTTATGTTATCAGCCCTCTGATTGACCACCCGCAATTGCTCCAGATTTTGGCTCGGATACTCAAGACGGAGACCTCGCAGACCGTACGCCGCGAAGTCGTGAAAGTCCTTGGCATAATGGGCGCCATGAACCCGTACCGCCGAAAGGTACGTTTCTCCGCCTTTCTGGATGCACTAACGCTCACTTTCCATCTCCAGAGTCGTCCAGATGATGACGCTACGGGCGAGAAAGCGATCACCGCTGTCAACCAGATGCCTCTTGCGGCCCAGTCAATAGTGGCTGTATCGGACGATTACTACCAAACAACGGTCGTCAACGCCCTCCTTGCTATATTGCGCGACCAATCGCTGACCTCTCACCACCACGCGGTTATAGAGGCAATTATGTCGATATTCAAGACGCAGGGTCTCAAATGCGTGGCGTTTCTCCCTCAGGTATGTCCTAGCAATGTCCCGCGTTGACAAAGACTGACCCATTATATAGATCATCCCCGCCTTTGCTGCCGTGACCAGGACATCGATAGCGCGTTTGCAAGAATTCCATCTGCAGCAGCTCGCAATCTTGGTCGGGATCATCAAGCAGCATATTCGGAACTACATGCCGGACGTCTTCGCGCTCATTACGGATCTCTGGGAGAACACCTCTCTGCAACTGCCAATAGTGTCCCTCGTGGAAGCTTTGGGTCGTGCACTGGACGCCGAGTTCAAGCCCTTCCTCCCGAACATCATCCCCTTGCTTTTGAAGGTCTTCGAGGGCGAGCTCACGGACAAGCGCATGAGCACGCAGATGAAGGTTTTCGACGCCTTACAGACCTTTGGTGCGAATATCGAGGAGTATCTGCATCTTGTTGTGCCCGTGATCGTCAAGACCTTCGAGAGGCCAGATGCGAGCACGGCGTTACGCAAGAAGGCCATGCAGACGATCGACGGGCTCTCGAAGCGCATCAACTTCTCGGATAGGGCGTCTCGCATCATCCATCCCTTGGTACGGGTGCTGGAGGGGTCGAACAACGAGCTGAGGATGGCGGTTATGGACACGCTTTGCGCGCTGGTGATACAGCTATGGTCGGACTTCGCCATCTTCGTACCTACCATCAACAAGGTATGCATGAGCTTTCGCTCTCTGAAGCAAGGCTTGACCATGTTTTAGGCCATGTTGCGCAACCGTGTAACGCACCCGAACTATGAGAGTCTCATCAGCAAGCTGCTCAACGGTCAGCCCATCCCTCGAGGGTCCGGGCATCTCGAACCCTTGTACGTCTTCGTGCATCACTCCATGCTTTTGACTCATTGTTCTTCAGCCTCAGCGACACCAGCAAACCTCCCGAATTCTCGGCGCCAGCAGAGCCGCCCAACTTCACCGTCAACCAACAGCACTTGAAGTCAGCCTGGGATGTCTCGCTCGTGTCGACCCGAGAGGACTGGGGCGAATGGATGCATCGGATGAGCGTGGAGTTCATGAAGGAGTCGCCGTCGCACGCCCTTCGCGCTTGCATGACGCTGGTTGATACCCACCCTCCGCTTGCCAGGGAGCTTTTCAACGCCGCCTTCATGTCGTGTTGGGGCGAATTGTACGACCAATACCAGGTGAGTCTGCGTCAATCGTATCACTATGCTCCTGTCTAACATCACTATGCAGGAAGACCTGGTTCGCTCGATAGAGTTTGCGATCACGTCGACATCGGCACCGTCCGACTTGATCAACCGCCTTCTCAATCTGGCTGAATTCATGGAGCACGAAGAGAAGCCCCTGCCCATCGACAACCATACGTTGGGCGAGTACTCCATGAAGTACCTTGCGTATGCCAAGGCCCTCCATTACAAGGAGCTTGAGTTCTTCTCTCGGTCGTCGCCGTCGATTATTGAGGCCCTCATCTCCATAAACACTCGCCTGCAGCAGCACGATGCTGCATGGGGAACCCTCCTTCGAGCTCGCGAACAGTACGATGTCACAAAGCACGAAGAGTGGTACGAGAGGCTGGGCAGGTGGCAAGAAGCCCTGACGGTATACGACAACAAAGCTCTCACTCAACCGAACGATCCCGAAGTGCAGCTCGGTCGGATGAAGTGCCTGCATGCTCTCGGCGACTGGGACCAATTGGCTATGCAAGTGCAGAAGTCCTGGATGAAGGCAGACATCGACCAGCGTCGTGCGATCGCGCCAATGGCGGCTGCGGCGGCCTGGTCTCTGAATGATTGGGATTCCATGGACGACTACATCACCACGATGCGTAACGACTCGCCTGACCGCTCCTTCTACAGAGCGATTCTATGCGTACATCGCAACCAATTCCCCAAGGCCCTTGTCAACATCTCGCGCGCGCGAGATCTCCTGGATCCCGAGCTGCAGTCGTTTGTCGGCGAAGGCTACGGTCGGTCATATGGGTACGCTGATTCTACAACTGATAGTTGTCTAAGCTAAAATTCATCAGGATCATGGTTCGGGCACAGATGCTCTCCGAGCTCGAAGAGATCATCATGTACAAGCAATATGCTGATCAGCCTGACCGTCAATCCACTATGAGGAAGACTTGGATGAAGAGGTAGGCGCCTTGCCACTTGGCTCTCGTTCCTCGCTCATGTCCCTCTCAGGTTGCAGGGCTGCCAACCCGATGTCGAAGTGTGGCAGAGGATACTGCAAGTCCGCACGCTCGTCCTGAACCCCGAAGACGACCCGGATATGTGGATCAAGTTTGCCAACTTATGTCGCAAGAGCGATCGCATGGCGCTCGCTGAGAAGACCATACGTTCGCTACTCTCGCCTAGGGTGCGTCGTGTTCTCGATTGCCTCCTCCGTTTCTCTGACCTTCGCGAAAAGCACGGACATGGCTACGACATGCACCACATCAAGGCGCCTCCGAATGTCGTCTACGCTCAGCTCAAGTACATGTGGGCGTGCGGAAACTACGATGAAAGCTTGCAGTTCCTTCGCGAATTCTCTGCCAAGTTGGAGGCCGACGTCAAGGACCCACGTTCGACTGCGTCTGCGGACAAGCAGGCTACTTCAGCCAAGCTCCTTGCGCGTTGCTACTTCAAGCAGGCGTCATGGCAAGCGCAACGAAACGAGGAATGGCATAACGACGAGGCAAGTCTTCCCCCAAATGTACTAGTCAATTTGCTGACACGTACCAGACTTTGAGGCAACAAATCATGTACGCTTACCTTTTCGCGACGCAATGCGATCCGCAGTGGTACAAGGCATGGCACACATGGGCGCTGGCCAACTTTGAAGTCGTCGGCCACATTGAGAGTCAGGCGGACACGAGGTTGTCGGACATCCCAGGGGAGATTCTCGCCGGTCATGTCATGCAGGCCATCCGAGGTATGCAATCAAGTCCTACATCGTACGGACGCGAAGGTTGAATAATTTCTAGGCTTCTTCTGTTCAATTTCTTTGCGGAACGAAGAGTCCTTGCAGGACACCCTGCGGTTGCTCACTTTGTGGTTCAAGTTTGGCGCTCATCAGAAGGTCAGCGAGCAGATGGCGGAGGGCTTCAGGACTGTCCCTATCGACACATGGCTGGACGTCATCCCGCAGGTAAATTC
This sequence comes from Pleurotus ostreatus/Saccharomyces cerevisiae fusant, assembly GCA_024196135.1. Lineage (NCBI taxonomy): Eukaryota > Fungi > Pleurotus ostreatus/Saccharomyces cerevisiae fusant. Next base: position 10,774 of record JAMQCK010000608.1, on the reverse strand, counting down.
GACGCTGCTGGTTGTCTTCCCTTTGCTGAACGCCATGTCAGATCATTGCGCGCATCCAGACACCGCATATCAACATCCGGAGGGACATCACTCATCTTCTGACTGACATTGGAAAGGAGCACCCGCAGGCGTTGATCTACCCGCTCACCGTCGCTTCATCCTCTTCGAGCGCTTCTCGATCGAAGATCGCCAAGGACATCATGAAGAAGATGGAGTCGCACAGCATGGAGATCGTCCAGCAGGCCAAGCTCGTCAGCAAGGAGCTCATCCGCGTCGCTATCCTCTGGCACGAGAGGTGGCACGAAGGTCTCGAGGAAGCCTCGCGACTTTACTTCACGGAGAAGAACAACGAGGGCATGATTGCCTGCTTGGAGCCCCTACACGAGATGGTCGAGAACGGGCCCGAGACTGCAAGGGAGACGTCGTTCGCTCAGACCTTCGGTCGCGATCTGCACGAAGCTCGGGAGGCTTGCAACCGGTACAGGAGGACAGGCGATCCTACGGAGCTGGAGAAGGCGTGGGACATCTACTACGCGGTCTTCAAGAAGATTGAGAAGCACTTGCCAACGTTAATCAAGCTCGACTTGCAATACGTCTCTCCAGCGTTGCTAGAAGCTCGCAACTTGCAGTTGTCCGTGCCAGGTTCGTGTTACTTCTCATGAACGTAGTTGTCTTCACTGACTTTCGGGCAGGCGCATACCAAGCAGGCCGTCCGGTCATCACCATCGCGAAGTTCGCACCAAAATTGCAGGTCATCGCGTCGAAGCAACGACCGAGACGGCTGTCCTTGACCGGAAGCGATGGACGAGACTACCAGTACATCTTGAAGGGTGAGCTCCCTCGTTATATGCTCGAGCGATAGCTAACGCGGCCCGCTTAGGCCACGAGGATCTCCGTCAAGACGAGCGTGTCATGCAGCTGTTCACCCTCGTCAACACACTCCTCTCCGTCGACACCAGCAGCTTCAAGCGCCGCTTGCACATCCAACGCTACGCCGTCATCCCCCTCGCCCCCAACGCCGGTCTCATCGGCCACCTCCAAGAGAGCGACACGCTCCACGTCCTCGTCAAGGACTACCGCGACTCGCGCAAGGTCCTGCTCAACATCGAGTACCGCCTCATGCTGCAGATGGCGCCCGACTACGAGAACTTGACGCTCATTCAGAAGGTCGAGGTCTTCGAGTACGCGCTCGAGAACACGACGGGCCAGGATCTCTACCGCGTGCTCTGGCTGAAGAGCACGAACTCGGAGCACTGGCTGGAGCGAAGGGCGTGCTACACGCGCTCGCTGGCGGTGAACAGCATGGTGGGGCATATTCTGGGTCTGGGTGACAGGCATCCGTCGAATATCCTTCTCGAGCGGAGCACGGGCAAGATCGTGCACATCGATTTCGGCGACTGCTTCGAGGTTGCGATGCACCGAGAGAAGTTCCCGGAGAAGATTCCGTTCCGGTTGACGAGGATGTTGACGCAGGCGATGGAGGTGGGTTGCCACTTCGTAGACAAGAAAGAAAGTGCTGATGGCTTTGCAGGTCAGCGGCATCGAGGGCAGCTTCCGGAATACGTGCGAGATCACGATGCAAGTGCTGCGCGACAACAAGGAGTCGCTCATGGCCGTTCTGGAGGCCTTCGTGTACGACCCGCTCATCAACTGGAGGCTGATGCAAACCGACGTCGAGGCTCGGCGGACAGAAGGTAACTTCGAACACACTTTTCTCCCTTCACCCAGCTAACCAATCCTCTTCTCTTCCAGACCCCGACCGCGCCGTCGAACTCGCCCGCGTCGCCGCACACCCGCAGGGCCCGACGCGGAAGATGATGGCCGACGAGCGCGACATCTTCTCCGACGGCGTGCAGGAGACGCGCAACGAAAAGGCGCTCGTGGTGTACAACCGCGTGCAGCACAAGCTCACGGGCCGGGACTTCAACCCCTTGGTGTCGCTGAACGTACCGCAGCAGGTGGAGAAGCTGATCCAGCAGGCGACGTCGTTGGAGAACCTCTGCCAGTGCTTCTCGGGTTGGTGTGCGTTTTGGTGAAGGAAGAGCTGCCCGCGTTGCAGGATGGGCTTCCCGCGTTGCAGGATGGGCACCCTACGGCGCTGGCTACCACGATTGATCTAGACATTGTTTTTGCTATGCATTTCCTTACGGTTGGACTATCAGTCATGTATGTTATGACTTGTATACTGTATCTTTTGCTTTGGAATATCGCTTTCACATCTCATTGCCCTTGTGTTTGCGCTCGAGCCAGTTCAACCGTCTCCCGACGAAGCTCAACAATTTCCTCACATGACCATTTGCCACTCTGAACAGTCACAAAGCCTGCCATATCCGGCAGGGCCTGCGTCCGATCGTCATCATGCCCTCCGCGGAATTCGAGGCCGCGGCTGCGTACCTCTCCAATGCGCCCTCGCTAGCGAAAGTATCGACGGCTGTGAAGCTTGAGGTCTCAACCATCTCTTTCCGTCTGAACGTGCAACACGTCTGACCCTGCGCGCAGCTGTATGGCTTGTTCAAGTGCGCGACCGTCGGGGCGGCACCCACCACGTCGCGCCCATCCCTCTTCGACATGACGGGGCGGGCGAAATGGGACGCATGGGTGGAGTGGGGGAAGAAGTACCCAACAATTGAGGTAGCGGAGGCAAGATACATCGAACGCGCGAAGGAGCTGGGATGGGATGGGGCGGCGCCTCAGCCACCGCAGAAGAGCGAAAAGGCAAAAGGGAAGGAAGCAAGGAAAGACGAGGATGATATCTGGGACGACAGCGACGATGAGGCAAGCGCGAAGAAGGGAGGAGGGTTGGGCGTGAACGTCAGCCGGATGGCTGCGCCAGAGGGGGAGGTGGAGGAGAATTTGCATGGGTATGCGGTGGCGAACGATGCGGACAGGATAGCGGCGTATCTGGACGCGCATCCGGAGAAAGGGGTGGATGAGAAGGATGAGTATGTGAGTGAAGGCATGGTGAGAGTTGGGAGGATGGCCGGCTGACATGCTCGTAGGGCTTCACGCCACTACATCTGGCAACCGACCGGGGGAATGTGGAGGCGGTGAAGATGTTATTAGCGAGAGGGGCGGATACGCAGTGCAAGGTGCGTGTGATGCCGAAAGTGCATGGATTGAAGGTTAACCATTAGCAGGATCCCGACGGCTTGACGGCAGTGGAGCTTGCTGAGGAGGCGGGGCACGAAAATATTAGGGCACTCTTCACATCGACCTGAGGGAGTGGTGACATTACGGAGCAGCATTAATGTATATAGGCGTCGAACAGACTACTGTGCCTGCGGTGAATGTGTCGGATCGGAGGACGAGAGCTGCTCTCCCGCCTTGGGGATCGCCCGCACCTCAGGTATGTCCCCCGGCGCGCGCTGCTTCGACTGAGCCTCCTTCTCCGCGAGCTGTTGGCGCACGGCGTCGAGCGTGGGCGTCGTGCTCGTGGGCTCTGCTGCCTGGGTCCGCGCAAACTCCTCCTTCTGCGACTCGACGACCTTCCGCCGCTCCTTCTTCTCCGCGTGCGAGGCCGGGTGCCAGCGCGAGTTGGGCGGGATGATGTTGCCCTGCGAAAGCACAGAGCCGTCAGCGACCCCTTCCCGCACACCCTAGCACACCACGCACCGTCTCCAGCAGCTTCACCGCCGACTTCGTCGGCTGCGCGCCCACAGACAGCCAGTACCGGATGCGGTCCACCGCCCACTCGACCGTCTTGCGGCCCTGGTCGTTCAGGTGCGGGTCGTAGATGCCCAGGAGCTCCGTGGGGCGCGCGTTCCGCCGCTTGTCGGAGTTGATGGCGACGAGGTGGAAGATGCGGTGGTTGCGGTGGCCGTGCATCGCCAGCCGGATTTTCATCGTCATTCTGGTCGGTGGGGGCGCCCGGCGGCGGAGGAGGATGCTCGTGGGTCGGGAGGGCGGGACGGAAGTCGAGGAAAAGGTGCACGTGGCGGGCGCGACGCGATCGAGACGCCCAGCGCGCTAATTTCCGAGAACATCATGTTCACCGATGTTCTGCCTTCACTTTGACAGGCCTATGTGACCCTTTGAGTTCCGTCGTATATACTCAAATATCTCTGAGGGGGGACACAAGGCTCTCCTGACAGGGATGCTCCGGTTGCGGGTTCGTTCGGCACACGGTAAACAGGGTTACTTCTTCAGTCTCTGGGCTTCCGAGAAGTGCGTATAGACCACGGTCACAAGAGGAAAGCATCGAGATGGATGTCCAACGAGAGGTAAAAATACAAGGGGATGCCAAATCAATCCTCTGGGCCAGCGCTTCCAGGAATCAACTGAGGTTCCCCTCCGTTAGCTTGCGCCTACATGATGGAAAGACATCGAACTTACAATACAGATGTTATTTCCGTTCAGTAATGTCTGTGCCAGCTGGGTCTTTTTCCTTCCAGCAGCAGTAGTCTCGCTGTGACGGCGTCAGCCATTGGGCTTTGAAGAGACAAGGGGGAGTGCGCACTACTCGGTAACGTCTTCCAGGACCATGTCTACAAGTCATTTCTGTCAGACCTGCATGCGAGTGTGCAGATTATCTCTATACGCACTGACGAAGTCGTCGAAGCCCAGGAGCGTCCCCGTGAATTCATGGTCGTTCTTCATGACGACCCATATCCGCGAGCCAATACACCGATCGATCAGCTCTGGGGGTCACCGTGTCAAGAGGGATTCTTGTCCGTATTGAGAGGGCGATGCGTACCAAGGGGGAGGATTTGCGAAGCCATGGATCATGAAGGGGTTCAAGAGACGCGCCTGGCAAAGCGCGTTGTGATCATCTCATCAACATTTGTGGCGTCGGTGCGCGTCTACTCGTCCTCGACCTCCATGTCAATGTCTCAGAATATCAGACTACTCGAACGCTCATGATGCAGCCGCAAGAGCTGATACCAGCTGCAGGTGTGATGTGGATAAGACAATTGTTAGGTCGGCATTTGCAACGACCTTCACCTCCGAGTTCACTATCGCGATAAATCCCCTCACCCTTCCGTTCCTGACCTCCCTCCTCCACTCCCACCATCATAAACACCCTACGGGCCGGCTTCGCAAAGACCAAGTGCTCGACCAGGCCATAGAGCGCGGTAGCGACAGCATCGCATGGTCCCCCACCTTCTATCATTCTATCACGAGGTATAGCCTGCTAACAACCCTCCGACGACGGCCCGAGGGATGCCTGCATATATAGCGGCGGGCATCCTCCCCGGCTGGCTGCACGGGCTGCTTGAGGCCCACTTACGCGACCTGTGGGACGTGGCGAAGACGATGCGTCACCCTATCAAGAGGCTTGCGCTTCTGCTTGGTGCGGCTGGACTTGCTCGCAGTCAACTCGGTCTCGAGGATGGCACGCTCGACTTCAGCACCTCTGGCTTTACGCTCTCACTCGTGAAGGACTCTCAGACGCTCTACTCCCTCGTCAGTCCTGCTGGCTTCGATTATATCCCTGGCGACATCATGGGAAACCGCTCTGCCAACGGGCAGTACCATGTCGGAGACCTCACTTATCGTGCGCGTTTGGAAGGCAGTAACAACTGGGTGGATGGCGATACGGCTGCGTCGCGTGCGACTGTGTCGGCATTGGAGGTCAACGGAGATACGCTGGCGGCTGCGAACCTGGGGCCGACGCTGGGAAGGAATCCGTTGCTGAATATTACAAGGCGTTGGGTGCAGGACGGGGACACCGTGCAGCTATTGTTCGATATCGTGAACAGTCAGGGCTCTGCGGTGGAGATTGGTGCTTTGGTGAGCATAACCCTCAGGCTACATGCAATTTGGTGGATATTGACCTCCAAGTAGGGTGCGCCTCTTGAGTTCAACAGCGCAAGTGCCCGGTCTGAAATACTTGCCGACACTCGAAAGTGACATTTTTACAGATCCTGACAGACAAAACCGCCGACGAAGTCAACACGAAGTGTGCATTCTTCGACCCTTACATAGGTCAGTAACGGAGTATATGTAGTCTAATGCGATGAATCACTAACACCACAATCATTGTCAGGCGCGGATGCAGGATATGTACAAGTCACCCCGCTCTCCGGAACCGATGCACCCCTGGTCGTCATCCCAGTGGACAGCTCCCCGCTCGAGGGCTGGCGCTTCTTGCAAGAAGACACTTCACCTTGGCCATACTACCAGTCGCAGACCTTCGAGGGTGCGCGCCTATTTTCGCAAAATCTATCTTCAGTATCTTACCCAGTTCCAGGTCTATACGAATGGCAATTCCACACCCTCGCCTACGCCCAAAACGAATGGTCTTCCGTCGACCCCTGGAACGCCCCCACCTCCCTCACCCTCCAACCCGGCGAATCCCGCACCTACGGCCTCCGCTTCCTCGTCGCCCCGAGCATCCGCACCATCAACGACGCCCTCGCCGCCGCCTCGCACCCCGTCCTCGAGGGCATCCCCGGGTACATCATCTCCGCCGGCGCGACGGCGAAGTTGTTCGTCCGTTACGGGTCGCCCATATCGCGGATTGCCGTGGAACCAGAGGGCGCGCTGAGCTGGGAGGAGAATGGGGACGCGGTGGAGGAGGGGGTGGTGGGGTATGATTTGACGGTGGAGGGGTGGGGGAGGGCGAGGTTGCAGGTGACGTTTGAGGATGGGACGTTGGCGACGGTGTCGTATTGGTTGACGAAGAGTGCGGTGCAGACGATTGCGGATATGGGCGAGTTTGTGAGTGCGATGATTTGCTTCGGCTCGTCTTCTGACTGACATACGCTGTAGTTGACGACGGATGCCTGGTTCACGGACACATCGGATCCCTTCGGTCGCGCGCCGTCCATCATCACCTACGACTACGAGGCCAGAGATATCGTGCTGAATGATCCGCGTGTGTGGATCTCTGGTGAGTGAGCATGATCTTGCTTCACGAAATGCTAATGCTGTGCAGGCCTCTCCGACGAGGGTGGTACCGTCTACCTTGCCGCTGCGATGAAGCAGTTCATGCAGCCCAACGCCGATGAGGTGGCCAAGATGGAACAGGTCAGTGTTTCTCCTTGCTATAGGTCTGTCGTCGTCGCTCACATACTTTGCAGTTCGTCGCCGAGACCGTGGTCGGCAATATTCAGAACGAGGACTTCTCTGTCAAGAAGGTGGGCAAGCCTCGTAGATCAACACACCTGCTTGCCAACCTTCTATAGTCTGTATTCTTCTATGAGCCGGGCGCAGTGGACTACAAGTACCCGAGCAATGTCGATTGGGGCGTTTGGTGGTCGTGGAACAAAGGTGAGTAGCGACTGCAAGGTCCAGCGCATCGACTAAGTCTCCATTCAGCCGACTCGTACAATGTCCAGCGCGCGTACGACTACGTGCACGTAGCGGCTTTGCACTGGGCGCTGTACCGCGTTGCGAAAAACTATCCTGACTTGGTCAGCGTGCACACGGCAGATTGGTATGAGAGCCCATTTCAACGGAGGTCAATACTGATTTCGCGCGAAGGTACCTATCCCAAGCCGCGTCGACCGTCATTCGGATGTCTGCTGGCGATGTTGGCTACGTTGGTGAGTTGGCCTCGCCAGGGATGAACGAAGGTTGATGATTCAATTCTCCTAGACGTTGGGCTTATGGGCGAGACGGTGTATCTGTACATCCTAGAGGACTTGAAGCGCGAGGGGCACGCGAATGCGACCGCCGTCGAGAATGGCATGCGGAGCCGTCAGGCGAACTGGGCACGCCAGCGTTACCCGTACGTAGCAATCTGGTTTTCTTGCAGATGTCCGAACTCATTCATATCGTTGACAGCTTCGGCTCCGAGCAAGCCTGGGACTCAACCGGGCAAGAGGGCGTTTACGTCTGGAGCAAGTACTTCAACGATAGCACCACTGCGAGCAACACTATCGACTCCATCCTTGGCTATCAGCCCTCCGTCCCTCACTGGGGCTACAATGGAAATGCGCGGCGCTACTGGTGAGCTTCATGACCACCGCGTGTCAAGATATCGCTAACGAGGGTTAGGGACAACATCTACGGCGGAAAGCTGCAGCGCTTCGAGCGACAGATCCACCACTACGGCAGCTCGCTGAATGCTCTGCCGCTGCTCTTTGCGTATGAGTCTGACCCGAGTGACTACTGGCTTCTGCGCACTGCCTTCGGAGGACTGGTAAGTCTTTCTATTCACCCACACTCTACACACCTCTCATCTTGCTTCTAGTCCGGTGCCCTCTCAAGCATCAATGACGCCGGCTTCCCCGCCGCGTCCTTCCACTCCTTCGCAGACACGCTCAAATGGGATGGCTACACCGGCGACTACGGCCAGTCCTTCTCCGGACACGCCATGGGCATGGGCACCTACATCCTCGAGCACCCGACGTACGGCTGGCAGGCCTACGGAGGCGTCGTGACCTCTCGCGAGGGCACCATCGAGGTCGATGTCCTCGATAGCTCACGCCGCAGGGTGTTCGTCGCACCTCTGGGCGCCCTGTTCACCGCCGACGCAGGGTCTTTCGCCTCCGTCAGCTTCGACCCGCAGGCTCTGTCGGTCACGCTGACGCTCGTCGACGCGGTCGGGAATGGCGCGGCTGCACCTAATGCGCGAGTGGGAGTAACACAGACAGCGTCGGTAGATGGCGTGGGCACGCTTGCACCGACGACGAACGCGACGGAGGACGCAGGGGCATACGTTGTTCAATTCTCCGGATTCACAGCATCCATAACCTTTGCCTAGTCGAATGTACGAACAAGGACCGGTATATCGTACGATACCATACGCGCGAACACAATCACACCGAGCGAGGCCTGCCAGGGCTTCCAGGCCACTGAGCTAGCTATCAAGAAACACCGAGCAACAAAAGCTGAACTTCGGGTGTAGACATACAATGGTTGTACTATATGAGAATGGAAAGGAAGAGACGGGATATGAGTGTACGTTACAAAGACATCAGAGAGGGAAAACAATAAGAGATGGTAAGCAGTACAGCCAATTAGCGATAATTGAGCTACACCCCATAACCGACAGTCGTCTGGATCTGCATCTAACTCCCGAAGTTGAAGCCGCCCTGGGGCGCGCTGACGTCCGAGTGGAACTGAATAGAAATGAGCAAAGAGTAGTTCGAAAGTCAGTCAAAGTACGTACTGCGAACGCGCCAGTCGCATCGACGTTCGGCGCAGCGATGCCAGTGTCGACATCCTCCTCATCAGGGAAGTACTTGTCCATGATGTTGAACGCCTTCTTGTAGATGTCGAGGTTGTCGTGCTGCTGGAGGTTGTGGATGGTGACCATGCCGCCCGCCTCCTCAACGTAGAGCGCATATTGGTTGACGGCGCCCGGGCCAGCAGCCTGCTTGTCCATCTCGCCGACCTTCAGGATGTTATCCAAGCCGTCGAGCGCAACCTGGATGATCTTGTTGTCCATCATCGTGAGCAGGTCGCACAATGGCTTGATGCAGCCCTGCTGGACAAGGTAGCGGATCTGCGACGGCTCCTGAAGACCACCGGACGTGGCGTTGGAAATCGCCCAGCATGCCTCCTTGCGCGTCTTGAAGTCGGCATTGGAGAGGATGTTGATGAGTGGTGGGATGATGTTGGCGTCAATGACAGCCTGGATTTGCGGGGGCGATCCAGCGGTGATGTTGGAGATAGTCCAGCACGCCTCCTTCCGGATTCCGTCCTTGGTCGATGACAAGAGGGCAAGGAGTGCGGGGAGTGCGCCAGATGCGATGACAACCTGGGTCTGGAGGTCATCTCCGGTGACGATGTTGCCGACGGAGCGGAGAGCAGGGGTCTGCACGGAGGTTGAACTGTGCATGAGGAGGTCGACGAGCCGTCGGCAGACGCCGGACTCGATGACAGCCTGAATCTTGTCGTTTGACCCATCGGAGAGGTATGAAATCGCCCAGCAGGCGTCGATGAGGATCTCATCGTCGAGGGAGTAGATAAGCTTTGTAAGCACAGTCAAAGCCGGCGAGATCTGTAAACAATGAAAGTCAATTTACTATTTAGAAAGTAATGAGACACAACGCACCAGGTCCCAGTTCGGCTGCGGCGACTTGCCACGGCAGAAGTTGCTGAGGGTCCAGGTGGCATTGCGCAACATGCTGAGCTTGTGGTTCTCGCTCAAAAGCGTGAGCAGAGGGCGCAGAGCACCCTGTTCGAGGACGTAGTCGCGGCACTGCGGGCTGTCGCCTGCAATGTTGCCCAGAGCCCAGACAGCCTGCTCCCGGACATCGAGTACGGGCGATGAGAGCAGCTTGATGAACTCGGGAACTGCCTGAGCATTGATAACAACCTGGGTGTGCTCCGCGGTGCCAGATGCGATGTTAGTGAGGGCCCAAGCAGCTTCGAACTTTCCAGAGAAACGCGGTTAGTGAGCATGTACACGACTGAGTGGTCCGATCAAACACACCTGTAGCATAGGCTGGCCAGTCTTGAGGAATTCAACGAAGCGCGCGACGACGCCGCACTCGATGACACGCTCGATGGGTGGGTTCTTCTCCTTGGAGAGCAGCTTGCGGAACTTGGTCGTCGCCTCAAGCTGGCGGTCGGGATCGTCGGAGAACACGCCCTGGATCATATCTTCAGCGAGCTAGGTGGACTATCAGCATAAATCGGGGCGCCATCGCGACTGTGCACGCACGGGAGTGTCCCAGTTGAGACCCGCGCCTCCCTCATCGTCGGAATCAGCGCCGGAGGAGGGCAGGAAGTTGCGACGCTTGGAGATGTTCTCTTCGCGCTTTTGTCTACGAATCTCAACCTGCTGCTCCTCGCGGCGACGCCTGAGATCATCGGCCTTGAGGGCGCCTTTGGGCTTGTAGGCTGAAAAAGACGCGTCAGACACGCGTTGTGGACAGAT